>FQSS02000119.1:0-31254 GCA_900128795.2 Malbranchea cinnamomea
TTTACCCCGTTGTTGCTTTCAGCGCATCATGTTCTCAGGGATTGCTCTTCCATGATCGGCTCTCCGCAAAATCATTTCTCCGTCTCCGGCA
Source organism: Malbranchea cinnamomea (assembly GCA_900128795.2). Classification (NCBI taxonomy): domain Eukaryota; kingdom Fungi; phylum Ascomycota; class Eurotiomycetes; order Onygenales; family Malbrancheaceae; genus Malbranchea; species Malbranchea cinnamomea. The sequence continues at coordinate 92 of FQSS02000119.1, forward strand.
TATCGCGCACAACAAAAAAGGACTTTGGACTGTCAACATTCATCCTCTCTCTTGTCATGTCAAGCTTGAGAGACAAAGCAGCCTTGAACCACTGCTTCCACTTTCTTTTTGACCTTTGTGGGTCTCTCTCATTGTCTCTTTTTGCATACTTTCGGAGCAAAAGGGGAATGTGATTCTCCACATGATATGGCCGTAGTATGTCAACTGTTCTCGTGTAGCAGTTGCCTCCGTGGGTGGGATGTTCATTCTCAGACTGAACGGAACTGTAGGGATGCTGTGGGAGATGTCCAACTGGATGGAGGTGTTCTGAACCTTGGGATGCCATACGGCTCTTGAACCGTCAGCTCGATGCCTTGGAAAGGAACCGTGGATGAGCAACAGAAGGCCATGCCAGAGAGATATATAATCTGTATATCTCCTCTCACTTACCCCCTCGAAGAAACTGCAAGCAGCCCTTGCGTGTGGCTTCTTGGACTCTTTGCATGCAACCATTATGTCCAGCACCACGCCGCATGCTGAACGTTTCTCTCTCGCGCATCCCGGCGGGGATGCTTCCCCCCTCCCTCCCCCCTCTTGGTGGCTCAGGGGTTCGTGGGAGGTTCTTGGAAATCTCTCACGGGGTTGGCGGACTTGAGCGTGGGTATGGAGAAGGACAGGATCCACGGTGGGATATCTCCCCAGGATCTCTGGCTGGAGAGACCTCGCCAGAGCACTTAACTGTACGGTATCAAACCGCCTCAGCTACCGCAAAGGGCTAACCCCTTGCCCCACGTGATCCCACAGAGGGCTGTTCTGTTGTCCTCTTCCTCGTTCTGCTCCTCTCACTTCCTCTCTTGGACGAGTCAACCACAACAGATCTCTCCGTCCTGTCATCCCTCTCGCCGTCACCGGTTCGTTCTGCCCTCTCCACCTGCCCAAGCAGGACCCTTGGCCATGGCGAGAAATCCAGGCGCTTTTCCAGCGCTTTTGGCTCTGCTTAACCACTTACGGAGGGCTCTTGCGACGCCAACCAACGACCCTTTGGAGCGGATCCGGTCAGTGACTTTCTGGCTCTGCGTGTGGCATGCACCTAATGTCTGATATTGCCTGCTTGATTAGCATTCCACACGCAATCGTCACGACCATCTGTCGGTCCAGGCTCGAAGCTGAGACCCCGGAGATCTACGAACTGGTGCGGATGATCGATGGCCAAAACAGATATACTCTAAATCGTCTGGATGGCTATGCGTTCCACGCTGTCATCCACGTGCTTTTTACCGGAGCAACTTGTGACGCCCGTGATAGAGGACTCTTCCTCTGCCTGGTAAGGGCATCTTCACAGAATTCGCCAGGGATGGATCCTGATGGGACAAAACAAAAAATACTGATGGATCCTAGAAAACTGTGAAACTCATGACCAGGATCAGTGAAACCCATGACGATCCGACCCTGCGCGAAAACGCAAACAGGGCAAAGACCATCCTCGGACGCAGACTCTTCCCACTTCTGTTCGATAATCTGGCAGAGGGGTCTGAACTAAGGCGATATGTACGAGTTTTCGAGAGACTCCCAGATTCGTATTGCTGCATGCGCGAGCGTCGTCCACTGACTGGTACAGGCGGGCGAGTTTGTTCTGGAATTGACTCGGTCCACCAGAATTAACATCAGAACCCTCGAACAACACTTTCCCATACAACTGCAGTAAGTCATCTCGCACATGTCAGGGTCCTCCGTTCCTGAGAACGTTGCTTAGTCGGTTTGACAGAACGTTGGGGAGAATCATTCTCGAATACGGAGATCACTCTGTGGCATTCGTATGTGGTCTTGTCGTCCGGGGTATCATTGGTACAGGGTTAGGCACCGCACGGTTCTGGCTCGAAGACGCACATCAGGAACATCTTGTCAATTTCCCCCTGAGCATCGTTCCAGACGATGTGTGGCTTCGAATGTTTGTGAATCTCAGACAAGTCATTGATCGTCAACGGCGTCCGGGAAGACGACACCATAGGTTGGTTTTCCATCTCCTGCTTCTCACCATAATCTGAGAGCTAGTGCCCTGACCCATCCCCTCAGGATCCTTCTCATTCGGACGATCGAAGTACAAGGCTTGGCGCTGGGCGACCCCTGCCCTGCTCCGATGGTCATGGCCTTTCATCGGAGCTCAATCATTTTTCTTGCCATACAAGATAACCGCCCTATTGTTGTCGAAGTGCCCTTTGCGGCGATCAGCGTGGTCCAAACTTTAGACAACAAGGTCAAGCTTTTATTGTCGTATAATGGTTATTACATCACCAACGGCCAACAGAGACGCGTGGACCATGTTATCGTGAACCCGTTTCTCGGCCTCCCTGCTGAACAAATTGTGCCGACAATCAGGGCACACGTCTATGGCGAACCTCCCGAGCGGCCACCCTACCTCTATCGAAACACGAGGAGGCGGAGGCATTGGGTTGCTGGGCCTTTCAATCTTTCAAGCTCCATGCATGGCGGAGCATCGGCGTCCTACCAGCCTTATTACCATAACCACGGCGCGCAGAATCTAAACTTTGGGCAAGTTAGCAGTTCGCAAGGCCAGTATGCCACGGCGACTGTCGAGCTTCCAACAACGGCAGAAATCGAGCAGCAGAACGAAAACCTCACGCTCGATAACCAGCCCGCGACTACCGACGTCCCTGATTCCCAGATTGCGGGCCCAAGCGGAACTCACGAGGTAGCTGAACCAGCCACTTCGAATGAGACTGGCATTACCGGAGCAGCGAGCAATGTTGGATATGAGCCAGGTCTTAATTATAATACTACCACTCCTGCTGTTGCGACCAGTGCGGGCGATGATTCAGCCAACGCCGCCGCAGGTATCAATATTGGCCAAGAGCCGCAGGAAAATGTCGAGGGGAACGAAAACTCCGCGCCTGCTGACGAAGCACCGTTTCCTTTGGAACCTATTATTGGCTTTCACTCTGAGGGTGTCAACGACACTCCTGCGCCGGACAACGAAGCTGTCTCTAATCTGCTTGGCAATGACCTGCCTGTGACAGCCGTGGCACCAAATGGTAGTGGGGACCAACCTCATGCGGTCAACGGTAGAGTTGAAAACCAGAATGAGCTTTCTGTGACGAAAGGGAAGACTGGAAACGTCGACAATCCCGAGGAGCTGAATACCACACGCACTCCTGAGAAATCCACCCGTCTTAGACGTCCAACTCGCAAGACTATTCGTCCCGCGTCACGCAAGAGCTCGGTCGACTGGTCCCAGGATCTTCGCGTAAACGAAGAAGAAATCCGCGCCAGCATCTTGGCCAAGGCAAAGAAGAAAGGCAACAGCCATGTTCTTGAGAAGTTACAAGATGTTAAAGTGAGCTCCTTAAAGGGCCACGCTCATCGTAAAAAGTTTCCTGCTGCAAAGAGTCGTACTCGTCGGGAAATCACCAGGACGCTTGCTTCCGCGCGTTGTCGCCGCATCGCGGCTGAAAAAGCAAAGGAGAAGCTCGCCCTTGCGACTGAGTGCGAGAGCCCTGCCTACGACCCTGACGATCCGATTGAAACGAGCTCTGTGGCCGCATTTGATGCTGGAACTACCGAGGTCGAAGGCCGCATTGCTCGGCTGGGCCTGAACGTTCCCGATGGCTCCAAGGGTAGAACTACGGACCGAGTTGAGTATGAAGTTGGCATCAGAACATCTAGTCCTGGAGAAGAAGATGACTCTTCTGTCGATGAAGACAATGCGAAGGCTCAGAGAAAGTCGGTGACTTTCAAGGATGCTCTTGAAACCGACGAGAAAGACGAAGCTCATGAGACGCATATTCCTACGGGCCATTGTCCCGGGCATACTCTACCCAAGTCGGTCAGCCTCCAGACTGTTCGTGCAACCGACGAAGGAACGGGAAATATGCCAGAAAGCCATTGTACCGGCTTTGGCCGCCACGGTATTGAGAATGAGCAAAGTGAGCTTCCCACTCCATCCAGAGCAGCCAGGACAAGTTTGGGCAGAAAACTCTCGGATGTCCTGACCAGGGCGGGTATTAAGAAGACTCAGTCCAGTGATGTCAAAGACCAGGTTCACCCTGAGGGCCTTAGTAGAGGTGTATCGAATGTGTCCAAGAAAGTCTCCGAGTTTATCTCCAAGCAGCGCGCGGTCGCACTGTGTGGAAATACGGGTGAAGGTGATGGTAATACCGCTGCCACTGTCTGCGCAGAGGAGCATGCTCCCGCTCCGTTGAGCGAAGAAACCATGCTTCAACAAGCAAGTGGTCATGAGGAAGAGTTTTCGCGTGATGACGCCGTTAGCGACGAAGTCGAGAATGAGACTACTGGGGGAAGCCAGATTGCCAGATTACATGACCAAGGGGAAAATGTCAACGAGGTTGGAGGCCTATCAAATCTCCACGCCGTTGCCCCTGATGATTTCTCTACTGGCCATGCCTGTATGCAGTCGGCCGCCGACCATGGCACTTTCAGTGATGCCAGCACCTTGGTTGTTGAATCCACACTCCACAGCACTCCCAGCGACAGCAACGGTTCCAGTTCCCTCTGTGAAGTGACCAAGGAGGACTTCTTGTCTCGTCGTTCAGCTGGTCGACTGTCCATCTCACCAGGCGTTTCGACAGCGTTTACTGAAAGCCCCTGTCCAAAGAACCGCGGCGAATCCAAGCAATGGAAGACTGACCGCGACAAGGTAGCCACTCCGCCAGCGATGCCTTCAATCTTAAAAACACCTCGCACAAAAGACGGTCGGCCTACATTGAACACGAGCGGTGGCTTAAAGGGACTCTTAGAGGGAGTAAATCCTCGGGATTTCTGGGATGATGACGAAACTGATATCAGTGATTCCGAGCCGTCATCTCCGCTTACTCGCAAGCGTCCGCAACCCAAGTCTCATAGCCTGCCGCCTGCTAGCAAGAAGTACATCGATAGTAGTCGAATGACGGGCAATGGCGTTGAACGCGAGGTTAAACATCCGGTACGAAATGCCTTTGTCGAACGACTTCGCGCTGCAACGGGCAAGAGAGCAGCGGAGAGCCACAATGTCCGCGGCGACCGCATGGAATCTCCTTCTTCTGCTGATTCCGACTATGGCTATACTACCAGCTCTCACGACAGTAAGCTTGGCAGCGACACCCAGACCCATTTGGATGGTCATAACTCGTTTGGATACACCTTGTCTCAATCCACCATGCCAGCCGCCAACAAGACATGGATAGAGACCCTTCGTGCCTCTGAGAAAAGGACCCTTGACATCCTCGTCGATACCAGCCATGTAAGCCCCGCCCCCGCTCCTCTCCCTTTTTTCTCAGCCACTTATGACCGCAAACTAACTCCGTCGCCCTCCAGCGTCTTGTCCGCCACATGGCCGATGAAGAGAAGGCCATCTACAACGTTGTCAAGAAATACCAGTACGGCATGGAGCGAATTCAAACCAAGATGAGAGATGCCCACGACGACAATCTCGCGTATGCCAGAAGCATCCAGCGAGACATGGAGAAAAAGGTGGTCGCAGAGTGCCAAAAAGTCCTTGCTCGTTTAGAGGAAGACAGGAAGGAGATTTCGGCGGTAGAGTGCCCGATCCGCGAGGATAACCTCCTCCGTGAAATTGAAGATGCCATCGAGGAACTTGACGATTCTTAAAGAGATTTTTTGACGGGCGTGTAAGGAAGGGCACAAGCCCATATCTGGCTTGTATAGTTCCGAGAATTCGTTTTCACCTCAAATAACACCACCACCACCACTCCTACCCCTTATATGACTCGAGTAGTTCGTATGTTTTCAGCCCCTAAAGTCCGGCATCGCAGATAGGGCTAGCCCTAAAACCCCCGATTAGGTAACTACCCCCTAGCGTGGATGATGTCATCACCGCGCGATGAGTCAGAGCTCTGCTCCGGTGTCGCTCATAAAGCTTTGGAGCGAGCTGGCGGCGAGCTGCCATTCCCAACCTCTTCTCAACTGCGCCGTCCTCCATCCGACTCAATTGCCTGAAAGGAGTCCTCTTTGCGACTTCCAGTTCATTATTCTCCACGATGGTAGGCTCTCTCCCACTCAATTGGTCAAGAATAGTAGAGGAAGCGCTGACATTTCCCAAGTGGCATATCGAGAACCCCAACGTCGGCAACAGGAGTAGCTCAGAGGACTGGCGAAGTGAGTGCCCCTGAAAGCAGAGAGCTTGACACTCTCCTGATGGTCTGAGGTCAATTGCTAACAGCGTTGTAGTCCGCGGCTACAATCCCATTCGCGCGCCCGATGTCCTCCAGTTCAAGATCCCTCAGACGCCGCGCTCCAAACACACCGTGCTACAAGGGCGCGAAGAGGCGGCCGCCATCGTCAACGGCACCGACCGGCTGAACCGGCTCCTCGTCATCGTCGGACCATGCTCCATCCACGACCCAGACGCCGCAAAGGACTACTGCAGCCGCCTCCTCAAGGAGAAGGAAAAATACAAGAATGAGCTCCTGATCGTCATGCGCTCGTACCTCGAGAAGCCGCGCACGACGGTCGGGTGGAAGGGCCTGGTCAACGATCCGATGGTCGACGGCTCGTTCCAGATCAACAAGGGCCTCAAGATCTCGCGTCGCCTGTTCGTCGAGCTGACGGACATGGGCATGCCGATCGCCAGCGAGATGCTCGACACCATCTCTCCGCAGTACCTCGCGGACTGCCTGTCCGTGGGCGCCATTGGCGCGCGCACGACAGAGTCGCAGCTTCACCGCGAACTGGCCTCGGGCCTGTCGTTCCCCGTGGGCTTCAAGAACGGCACGGACGGCTCGATCGACGTGGCGGTGGACGCGATCCAGTCTGCCAAGAGCGAGCACCGCTTCCTTTCGTTGACAAAGCCCGGCGTGTGTGCGGTCGTGGGCACGATCGGGAACGAGGACTGCTTTGTGATCTTGCGCGGCGGGAAGAAGGGACCCAACTACGATGCGGAGAGCGTGGCCGCAACGAAGAAGCGGCTGGTCGAAAAGGGCGCGAGACCGCGGTTGATGGTCGACTGCAGCCACGGCAACTCGGAGAAGAACCACAAGAACCAGCCCAAGGTGGTGCGCAACCTGGCGGAGCAGATCGCGGGAGGCGAAGACGGCATCATGGGCGTGATGATCGAGAGTAATATCAACGAAGGTGAGCAAAGTGCCCGTTCCTCTCCTTACCGGCGCGTTTGTTGTTGGGCCCACGTGCAAGAATACGCTGTATACATTTGCTAAACTTGCGTTTGCAGGAAACCAAAAGGTGCCTCCTGAGGGAAAGGCAGGCCTGAAGTACGGCGTCAGCATAACGGACGCTTGCATCGGCTGGGAAGACACCGAGGTTGCCCTCAAAGTCCTCGCAGAGGCCGTCAGGAAGAGGCAGGAGAAAGCTGGAATCAGGCCTGCAGCAGCATAAGCTTTTATCCCTTACTACTTCTTTCATCGTCATCATCGTCTCCTCCTCCTCCTCCTCCTCCTCCTTCTTCTTCTTCGAGCCACGCTAGTGTCTCCCGTTCGCTTACTTCCCGCGATTAATCTTTCTCGCTTCCACGGCATTTCGGTGCTTATTTTATCTCTTCTTAGATCGCTTGAGCTATAGGAACTTTAATATGGGATAGAAAAGTCTGGAACTCGTCCTTTTTAGTCTTGCAGAGATGAAAACATGGTTCAAAATTTCGGTGCAAGAGCCAAACAAAAAACAAGCCAAACGCCTTTCAGTTTACCCGTTTTAACATAGACGGACCCGGGAGGTGAATACAGGTCTTCTTTCTGTCTTACTCCTTTTTTTGCCCCTTAGCCTTAATTCTTCCTCTCTTCTGTGGAGGAGTTGAGTGTGTAGTAAAGTACTGTGCATGTAGCTGTCACATCTGCAGACTATGCAGCAACCCAAAACATCAACATTAATATTACATCTCACTAGACATGAATGTATCTACTTATTCAATAGCGACATGGCGTTGGATCGTAGCGAGAGACCAGGGATGGAAGGGGGGGTATCGAAGACAGGTCAAAAAGGCAACTATGAACAAGAAGAGCAGAAAATGCAGAAAAACATACACAGAAGAACAATGCAGATGCAAATGCAAATGCATGACACAGGAAGATCACAAAAAAAAAATCAGAGAAATAAAACCAAACGGGAGAGCCTGTGACGCAGGTTTTAGAGACCTCACATTCTAAAGTGGTTTATTCGTCGTCACTCATTCAGCGAGCAATCAATCAATCACCTTGGAAGGAGAATCCCCGCCCCTTCGAATCCAATGGTATTATTATGATTCCCACCGTTATTCGTACTTGCCGCGCCACCACCGTTCCGTCCGTCGTCAAATACAAATCCCGCCAGATCCCTCTGGGGTCGCTGGCCCGGAATCCATGCGCCATCCAGCGGAATCACCAAGTTCGGGTTGACGTACCGTCTCAGCCGATGCGCCAGGTCGCGGCCCCTCAGCCTCAGCGGGATCGCATCGCGGTCCCATCCTGACGGCGGGGGCGGAGAGCGTGATGTCATTGGCGCGGGGAGCGTCATCGAGCCGGACATGGACATGGACATTGGCGTGGGCGATTCCTCGGTTTCCTGCGGACGGTAGCGGTCGATGCTTCGGAGGGCGATAAATTTCATGAGCGGCTCGTAGGTCCGGGAGAAGAAGTAGGAGAACCAGATGGTAAAGCCGAAGAGGGGGACGATGAGGGTGGAGCGGGTGATTGCCGTGCGCAGCGCGAGGATGCCGATCATGGCGAGCTGGAAAACGAGGAGGCCGACGATGATGCGCGCGCAGATCATGGGCCATGCCCGGCCGGTGGAGTGCTGCGTGTGGTCCATTGCATAGAGAAGTTGGTACTTGTAGATGAAACGGCCGATGAAGAAGTAGATGAGGCCAAAGAAAGTGACGAGCCAGGAGGATGGAAGAACGGAGTAGACAATGCAGATGATGAAGATGAGGATGGACTGCGGCAGCGCGAAGCCGTATCGGAATGTGGGAGGCGTATTAAGGTCTGCATAGTCGCGGGGCGTGCGGGCACCAAGACGCTGGAAGGGGTAGAGGAAGACGCTGCCAAATTCGAGGAGACGGAAGGGAAAGAGTCCGAGGCCTTGGAGGACGATGAAGTTGCCGTAAAACGGTGCAAGGCGTTCGAGCGAGCGGGCAAGGGCGTACGCGATGATCGTGGTGTCCTTGAAGACGTCGCGTAGGTTTTCCCAAAGGCCGTAGAAATTCGACGCGGTGGCAAAGATGGTGAAAACGAGGAAGAGATTGAAGAAGGTGAAGAAGAAATTCTTGGATATGAGAGACAGTTCAACATCGCTCTGGGAGGTCATGCCCTGCATATTTGCCAGCCCTGGAAATGCCCATTAGAAACATTATAGACAAAGGAGCGGACGGAAAAAAAAAAAATAAATGGTGAGGAACCTACAGCTATAGAGGAATGGAACTGTGATGCTAAGCAAGGACAGGGTGATGGTGGGAAGAGAAGTCTGCACAAGGGACTTTGCAAGGGGATGTTCCGCCAACAGGTCCGCCAGCCGGGGGATGACTTTCTCGATGGTCTCCAAGTTCAGCAAGTACGCGAGCGGCACCAACAGAAGAGACCAGAAGATAGTGAGCAGCCCGATGAGCAGGGTGATTGACCAGCCCCGGATCATTCTCTGCTTCCTTGACAGGTATGTATGCCGCCAGACGACGCCGGATGGGGTCGGTGCCAAACTCACCACGAGCTGCATGGGAGACGGGTCAAGGATGGCCTGAACTGCCATCTGACACGCTGCAATGGACTCCATGGTCACAAAGGCAAGCGGCATGGGCGGGTATTCCTTTGCCCGTGCTGCGAGGATCTTCTGGTCCAGTTGCCGCAGCTTTTCTTCATAGTAGTCGATGGCATCGACAGTCTTGTATCTGAGCTTGAACGGTCCAGGACCATACCACAGTCGAATGGTTGGACGGTGATTCCCATCCTCGATTACGTGTGCCTGCGCGGCTTCTTCCTGGGAGAGTAAACGTGTCCGCTCGTCATCCTCACCGAGACCCGTGCTGGTTCCGGACCTCGTTCCACGGGGAGCGGTGCTCACAAGGGGCAGCGTCTGGCCATCCGATTTCTTGTACCGGTATCCCAGATACTTTGTCCACGCCTCCTCCAGTCGGTGAAGCGCGTCCTTTCTGGAGTGCATCAAGTCGTCAAGTTCGCTCCAGTCACGACAGAGCATGACATTATCCACCTTGCCAATTTCCAGGTTCTCGACAAAGTCCTTGATCTTCTCTTCCGACCTCAGTTCTGGGGGTATGCCCGATAAGCGGATCGTCCGGTCCGTCAGTGACGTCTGCCCTCCAAGATACTCCTGTCTTCGCCGGATGATCTTGTCCGTCTGCTGGATGAGCAGATGTAGTGCCAGTCCCGTGAAGACGTATGTAAACACCACGTACATCCACAGATACGTCGGATCCGTCTTTGTTTCGGTTTTCTTTCCATCACCTGGCTTCGGGTCCCACGGATATCCATACCGTCCGGTATATGTATAGTGGATTGGGAGGATGATCACAACGGCGAAGAAGAACGCAAAGGAGAAGAATTTGATTGCGTAGGTGTAGAACGAGAGAAACTGCAGGGCGTCAATCGCCGGTCCAGAGCTTCGTACTAAACGTAAAAAGGAGAGAATGAGGGGGGAGACGTACCACATACGCATCCAATCCAGCCGACGCCAGTACCTCCTCATCCGAGATGCGATACAGCACCGGAATCCACCCAAACAGGCTATCTGGGAGCTCAGGCAATCTCGACGCGGCGCTCCTTAACCGCCGTCTCGCAGCATAGAGCGTTCGCCATTTGGGACGGAGGATCTACCAGAAGCACCCGTCAACAGACCGTCAGCCATCTCTTTTTTGCACTCAGTCGACACGTAGCAGACACTACGGGGATGACCGGGGCCAACCCACGCAAAAGGTCAGAAATGCACTCGCTCCCAGCGCGACGCTCAGTACAATCTGCGTCAGCAAGTCGCGCTGCTGGCCGCGCGCCTGGTCCTGATAGCTAGGCGGCCAGTCTGCCGTGCCATTGGTCGCAGAGGGCCAGGACGCGGAAGCCGTCGTCGAAGTTGTCGCTGTCACTGCTGCGAAGAGCGGGAAAGATGTCATCGGAGCGTGTAATTGTTCAGCTAAGCCGTTGCAGTCTATTCACAGCGACTGATCCACCCAGCAATCTCGGACGCGGAGTGTTCTCGAGGTGCCACTCATGCTCTGTGGCCTGTCGGTCTTTGCGAAGAGGCGTCGTCGTGCGCTGTTTATGTAGCACTGCTCTCTCGTAGGATCGTATACAGTTGATCGAGTGCCGTTGGGAAAGTTGCGGGTGATCACCGCTGGTTTACTGCATCCGGTTAGACTGCTTAGAGTTGACGAAACCATGACGTCGTTTCTTCCTCACACAGTATGTACTACGACTACTAGTATGTACTCTGATCTACTCCTCCGAGGTAGGAGAATAGAATGTGGTATACTAGATATCAACGGTGTTTCTACGACTGATCTTAGCCCATCCTCATTCTTCAGGGCGTGCTGCGTCTCCCGTCTGCTCACCATCGCTCCGGCAGCCTCGCAGACGTCTCAATACTAATGCTCTCTTATCATGTCATCCAGCGTGACGGGAAAGGAGTCAGGGCGCGGGCTATTTGCAAAGGGCTCCCAGATTACATAGGCACGCGACCATGTATGTATCCGATGGAGAAGAAAGAGCAGATCGTCCTATTCCGGCTTCACAAAGCACCATTTCAGAGGGGCCAATAGCAGAGGCGTATGGGCCGTGTGGGCTATCTCTGCACTCCGAGAATCGAAATCCAGTATTAGAGGCTCAACTGGTCATGATCATTGAGAGTCGGGAGAGAGAAGTGACAGAAGAATAGATAATGGCTGGGGATTATTATCTTTATTCATCTGCATTCATACTACCCTCACAGAAGTAAGTATTGTGGATGTCATTAATCGGAGTATTGGGAGGTGTGTACTAATAATATCTTGATAGGATATAGAGATGCACAGCTGACCATGCAAACTTCAGACCGTCATCACTCACTGAGAAGGTGATTCGCGTCATAGTACAGGTCTAGCAGACACGCTGCGGACCATGCCTGAGTCGGGGACTGGACATAACCTCCCGGTTAGATAGCTGCTGAACCAAAGACAGAGAGACAAAAGAAATAAAACTCACCGAATCTGCACAAAACTCCCCATCACGATTGGTCAGCTCCGTCAACCCCTTCCACGGACTCTCCCTCAACGACCTCACGCATCGTCTCATTCGTCTACTGATCTGGTGAAACATATCCGCGCGTCCTGCATATGCCCCGGAGTCACGCTCACAAGCCTCTGCTCTTTCTCCAGGGCGCTGGGTCGTATAACTGGCTGCGCCAAACCTCAGCAATGCCCTCAGAAAATACCCCAGCGGCCACACCCATTCCGGCCCCTGATGATAGTTCCTTCCCTTCGCAGTTGCAAAATCCGTCGAATCCTCAGCATTGTCATAGTATGGCCTGTAATGCGGGTCTCCGGGATCGAGCGTCGCCAGGCCAATTGAATGTGGTCCGCGCAGGATCGTGTCTGCCAAGTACAGCGCATGCACCGCTTTCTCGGGCGTGAACAGATCTGGCGCAACGGTCATGGCGATGGCGAGGTTGGGGCGAAGCTGGTAGTCCTCGAAAGGCTTGCCGGAGCGGTAGAGATCCTTGTATATACCGCGGCGCCCGACGAGACGGGGATCGACGTCGTATTCTGCATCGTGAGACGGGTCGAGAGGGATGTAGTAGCATCGCTCAAAGTGTTCCTTGATGAGTGCGGCCCATTCTTCGAACGAGACTACCCGGCCCTCACTCAGTTTGACACCGCTGTGTTCATATAGTCCGTCACTATACAGCTTCGCAATCCATCGTAGCGAACTGTACAGCAAACCGGTAATTTCAACCGCCGCCCCATCCCTGGGAGTGCCCGGAAATCCCTTATTCCCCGCCTTCGGGCTCTCCCCCATCTTGTCCATCCATGTCCCGCAATTCCACTGGTTCCCACCAAACAGCAAGCCTGTCTCCCAGTCGACCTGGATATCGATTTGGAACCCGTCAGGAGTCATCTGCATATCCAGCGCCGGACCCGCATTGTGCTCTCTGAATGAAATTCCGCTCGCATGTCGCTGAAGAATCTCTTGCACGATCTCCGCCAGTGTCGACATCTGGCTATACACCCGTGGGTCGTCCGGTGCAAACCACGTATCGTCATATGGCAGAAATCTCCGTGGCACCTTTTCCTCTAAGATCTGGACCCCGTCCGGCACGATGGTTGCGTAGTCCTGGACTGCCTGGAGGAAGAACCACACGGAATCCCGAGAGTTGTATCTGGGGGCATTGCCGCTGGACAGAAGATTCGGGATCATCCCATGCTTGAGCACGCTCGCAAACGCGAGGATATGCTCCCTGGCATCGTCAAAGCGACCTGTACACAGCAGCAACCCACGCAGCGAAATAAAGACGTCGCGCCCCCAGCACCGCGCCCAGTCTGTTGAGAAATGGGGCAAGCCAGCCGCTAAGCAAGGAACCTGTTTCGTTGGATAGAGCGACGCAGACTTGACGTGGCCAACCTGCTGCACGCTCACCATGGCCAACTCATGGATGAACTTCTGGCCCTTTTCGATATTCGAACCAAGTAGGTGGATTCCTCGCCTCCACGCGGCAAAATACGCGGCCCGCACAATGATGACAAAGTACCGAGGCAGAAGAAACTTAGGTACACGCCGCACTGCATCGAAGCGCTGCTTTAACCAGTCTGTCGCATCATTCAAACGATGATACCCCTGTTCTGATATGGCTCTCTGCATGCGGCCGACGATGTAGTCTAGAGCCCATTGGCCGTCTCTCAAATTATCACAAAGTGGATGGCCCAAGTCGTTGTGGTAGATGATATGCTCCAAAACGCTCCACCAACCCTGCAGCCCCGCGTAGACAAGGGGACCGAAATTGGGAACGTTGTAGACACCCGATTGGCCGTTTGTGGAGTCTCGTTCTTCTGCGTCGCAGCGGTAGAGGACGATATTGAGGTCGATCAGGTCGAGCGAGGAAAAGGCCTCGTCCGCACCCGTGTCGATGAAGGTACTTACATCCGGGGGTAAGGACGAGTCTGGGATCCACGTTTCCAGCAGAGCAATCGATCCGGGAGGGAAGTCTGCAGGGATAGAGATGACTGTATGTCTCTCTGTTTCCTCGATCTTTGGCGCGAGTAACCTCGCAAGATAACCTGGAAGTCCTCTGATGAAAGCTTTATCGGACATGACAAGCTCTCTCGCCTCCGGTGAACTATCGATTTCCAGCTTCCAGCTTCCTACTAATTTTGCCTTTGTGCCTGCCAAAAACACGGGGTCGAACGTGTTCTGATTTCCAGCTCCAGGAAATGCGGTACGTGCAATAAGGAGCACTCCTTCTCTCGTATGCGGATGCACCCTGTGAACCGTGATAAACTCCCCGTCATGATGGATATGTGTCTCATCATACCCTTCCACGGCCATCTTCGTATGGAGGCCATTCAGCAGCTTCACCACAGTGCCAATTCCACCTTGTGACTCAGACAATTCAAATTCCTCCGAGTATGGAGATGCGTACTTTCTCGATTCCTGTACAACGTCAACATGACGAGGATATATCTCGTCGTATCCAAACACGCTGCCAATCGCCGACGCGCACATCCCCACCAGCGCCGCATTAGGCAGCGTGTCCCTCGCATCCCGCTTTTGGGCAGGCATTTCATTATCATGGCTGCAGTTCATGAAGAGCGCATGCACGGCCGTCGGTCTGACATACTTCACTACCTCACCTTCTTCCTCTCGACTTTTGCCACTCAGCAGGTCAATGTCAAAACTGCCAATTGGCCTTCCCCCATGACGATGCACAAGCCGACTCAATTCACCCGCGTTCCACGCCTGCATCGCTTCACGGATCAGACTCGTCAAACCAAGTTGTTTCGTAAACACATAATCCGTTTCCTCTTTCCCCGTGAACAGTTCCGCAAACACGATCAGATTCGGACGGATCCGCCGCGCCTCATCGAGCAGGTACTCCGCCACATGCAGCGGGGTAGAATGGCAGTTATCGATCCGAAACCCAGCGAAATGTCGCGCCATCAAGCGCGTGTATTTAACCATGTACTCCCACAAGAACGGGTTATCGGATGGCCCATCGCCATAGCGCAGTTTGACGCAATCACCCCAGATAATCACCTCGCGGCGGAGGTACGCGCGGGAATCCTTGCCTGCATTGTCGCGCATCGCGTCACCATTCCAAACCCAGCCATTGTTCACAAGAGCAAGGCATTTGGGGTTGGTGCTATATTTTCTGGTAGTGTTGTTGACGGGCAGTCGCGTAAAGTACGTCTCTACCAATGGGTTTTCCTTGGTCACAGGCCCCAGTTTGGGGCCATGGTCGTCGAGACGGACGTACTTGATGCGGTTGTAGACTTGGTTGAGGATCTCCGAGACGTCCTGGTCGAAGTCCTGGAAGAGGGGAAAATTGACTTCATCAAGGACCTTGATGAGATCTCCTTCGATGCTCGAGGTATCGGAGCCAGAGTCTGAATATGGACCGTACAGCGCAGTCAGGAGAGCTGCACTGATATTTGCTTGCAACGAGCGACTATACCGTCCCAAAATATAGTCCTTATTCAAGAGGGCGTTCTCTCGCAGAAAGCTCGCTCTCTCCTGCAACGTCCATTCCTTGATCTTGGTCAGGTCTTCAATCTCCATATTGTCTGGGAGCTTCACGTTTCCGGCTTGCCACGCCCGCAGAATGCTTTGTGCATTCTGCTTTACGTCGATCGAGTAGAATTCCCACAATCGAATCCGATCGATGACGTGCTTCTTCATGCCGGTCATCACTCTCAACAGATCATCGTCCGTTTCAAACACGCTTGGTAACCCCAGACTCTCCAACTCTTCCCCGTACTTCAGCAATGCGTCATCTAGTTCCAGGGCCGCCTCCAACCAAGGGGCCGTCGCCACGTTATATCCAGCGTCTGGATGTTCCTGCAGCCATTCGGTATTATGCGCGGTATGGTTCCAGACTACATCGGTGAGGGGTAGTAGTCTGTAATCAGTCTCCATCAGGGCTACTAACTCTGCAATGTCTGCTTCGCCATTGGGAAAAAGCACCTTGTCGAACACCATCTGATTGACTAGACTGTAGGGTGAATTAGAAGCTCCTCGCTCCATGAGCGGTGTGAAATGCACGGCGTTGTAACCCCGTGCGGCGATGCCTCGCAGATGTCGCTTCCAATCTGTTGGGTATGTGCCCATAAATTTGGACACAACGGACAAGACAGACAGTGAATCAAGGGGAACGGGCTGATTGCAAAGCGTGATGACTGGGGAGACATTGATGTAGTGCGTCGGCGATTTTATTTCCGTTTCAACACAGCTTGATGAATCGTTGCTCTGCACTGTTGCGGTGGTAAATTCTGGGAGTGAAGCGTGCGTCACGTAAAAAGCATATGCGCCTGCCGTCGTAATGGGTACATCGATCTTGTTCTCACGGTTGAGGTTGGGCGTCAATCCATAGATCTTCGTCAGCCGCCTCATCCCGCTGGCCTTGAGTAGGGAGGGGGGCACCCGGTGTATCTGGGCCTTACTTGAATTGCCTGAACCGGTCCCTCCGAAACTCGGACGATGTCCGCAATTTCGCGTCTGGTATGTTCACCCACAGACTCCCTTGTCTGCAAATTGGACTAGATCCATCAATGACGAAGCGTAGGACGTATGGAGGATCCGTGGGAGGAGGGAGGTAGACGTAACCATGCGGAACTGCAGGGCTGCCATCATCGGTGAGAAAGAGGGCGTATATATGCGTGGGATTGGCTCTTGAATCGAGATTTGATTCCATTTTCAGCGGTACATAAGAAGCAACAGTATGGCAGCGTGGTTATATTTGAGGGCGGGGTTGCTACTGGAGAGAGTAGCAAGTACAGTAGCCGTGTGACGCCAGGGAATCGTCACTTCGAGAGGCCGATCTGAGGTCAGAATGAGGTCAGGCCATTGTTAGAGAGATAATATAGTCAGTACCCCAGTTGTGAAATGAGAGTCCTTTGTTATCTCTGCCTTAGTCGAGTTCTCCTGCTCGGCTGTGACTTGATTGTAGTCGGTGGTGGTGGTGATGGTCGACTCGGCGTTGACGCTGACATCATCGCCCAGCAGGGACCTCGAGGGAGTAACATGGAAAGCAGAAGACAAGGGAACAACAGGTAGATCAATCATCGAGGAGATGCCAGTTATCCATGAACTTACTACTAGGAGCTTTCTGTCTGCCACTGCTGAAGTGTTTTATACAAAAAACAATCTCCAGGAGGTCTCCCAGCATCTTTATCCAATACTCACCAGACATCCACCGAGTACTGTTATTTACATCTCGCCAGACTTTGACCATCAGTCACCGTCTCTTCTCCTCGAATATATCTATAGTAGGTGCAAGTTTTTCCTTGCATTCCATTGACAGTTTTGACAACATGTCCGTTTCCTATAACCCAGTCAGGGGGTAGATGCTTTCTGGCTTGGCCCATATCCGACCTTCGGACCACTCAGCAACACAAAAGCTCCGGCCTCGAGGAATGGCCCGCAAGCTCGACTGTAGGTCCCTGGTGCAAACAGGACGTGACAGATTTAGCATCTGAAAGCGAAACTCTCCCGTCGATACCTTGCTGTTTCATCGTCGTCACAGCGAGACTGTACTATGCTATCAGGTGGTAGAGCGTGGTTGGGAACCTTTTAGAGACATCCAACCGTCGGCAAGTTCGAATCCCTTATCGTCCACCCCTAGTTTGCTTTTATTACCAGTGCCTATGCGGGATGTTGCCATACAGCGTCATTGCGATGGATATGCGATTTCGACGGCAGATTGCTAGGAGCAGGTATGGTGAGCATGATATGGGCATCAAATGGTGACTGGCCAACAGGAGAGGCGCTGAACTTGTCCCGGGGCAGTAGCAGCTGTATCAGCACTAACATAACTAAAAGGCAGGTTATTTTCCGCTTTGAAACCTGGTGTGTGGCGTCTGGTCAGGCCTTTTCCAGTGAAGTTGTGACGAGTCATATCGATCATACACTGCAACTGCACCATAGGAGTACTACTCCTGTCAGTAAATTTCGCGCTCAGCACTTGAAATCAAGAGCACAACAAGTGCCAAATGGGACCATGTCTCGTGTTTGGCGGTGCAGATACTCGTACTACAAAGTACTCGTAGTACCATCTGCAGCCTCGAGTTGGCATATGGCAGACGTCAATCACCAAACTGAGGCTCCCAAATCTGCCCCTTGAATGCAGCTTCCCTCTGTCTGGCTACGCTGAGACTGAAGGAATCTTCTTTGGCATCTTTCTCTCCCAAATGTGTTGAAGATGATCAGGTCCCAGCTTACCAGTGATCGATCGTAGGAGGATCTGGCAACAAAGAGCATTATTAAGGTAATTTCAATCACGTGATATGCTTGATAAGCGAGATTTGGATGTTTTCATTGGTCCATTTTCTACCCCTTTATATCTGTTACATTCTGACATCAATTCATCATAAGATCCTGCTTCATGGGGAAAAAAAAAGGGGGAGAGAGAGAGGATTTGACCAGCTTGCAGTGATAGACAGACTGGCGCTGGAACTGATTCCATGAGTCTACCTTCATGATGACTTCTTGGTAGCGTGCATCTTCCACTTGCTTGGTGGATAATGGTGAGACAGTGATTGGATGCAAGTCGCAGAATCACCCGCCTTGCGTTTTCAGATTTGCACTGACAAGCGTCTTGGGGGAAAAACACAACGTTGTCCGGCAGTCTGGGTGTAGAGTTATTCCTAACTGCTCTTGCGCCTCCGCAAGACTCCGAGTACTTGATAAGATCCCCAGATGTGATTTTCCATAGGCGCTGGTAGAGTAAGTGTCGTTGATGCAAGGCGGCTGTTCAGTTCTAAGGGACGACTCTTTGTTGAACTAATAGCACAAGTCGAAGAGATCCTGCAGATGGCACAGCCAAACGCTTTGGTCATATTTTTCCCGAATAGCCACGTACATAGTGACTAGACAGCGTATGAACACCTAGGATAGTAGGTCATGCCGTCCAGGGTACAACTTGCTGATGTCAAACGACACCGATGGGTGGGTTAACGTCAAACTTGCAGTTTGCAAAACATCTGCAAGAGCGAATAAGCTTTTGGAAAATTGACCACGCAGGCCCCATGTGGATGTATGCCGCCCATAATTGGGGATCTTTGGCGCTGTTTGCCCTTGTCTCACGGTTTGGCGACCCATCACGCTTTTTCGCTTTCTTGGGGTCAATTCCAGAAGCTAACTGGCCGCTCCGGTGGGTGGTCGGGCGCCTTTTTGAGAGACTGTTGGTACCGTTTGATTGCCTCCTCTCTGTCAACGCCATTTCCCGTCCGTTCATGGCGTCGTGCCCAGAGTATGCTCAGATTATTGAGCCCTTGTGCCGCAGTGAATTTATCGTCCGCGGCGGCTACGGCCTCCTCGGCCAGCTGGATTCCTTCCGTGACATCCTCCAACGCCCCGAGCCGCTCAAATCTCATCATGGGGAACTGGGCAAGGTTATTAGTTGCCCGCATCTGCAGCTCGACGTTTCCTTTCTGTTCTGCGCGTTGGCGTAACCAAAGTTTCGTCATGAGCTCCGGCTCCTTTGACTTCTGGCTACGGCGTAGGTGCCCGTCCCCCCATGTCCTGAGTAATGGATAAAAACCTGATCGCCAGGTCTACGATCCGTCAAAATAGCTTTGAGCGCAGAAAGGATGTTTGCGGTCGTAGGACGGTTCTCCGGAGGCTCAATGGGCTCCAGAGCATTGTCAGGTGGTGTGCTGGAAGTGAGTTTTGTGATTTGGTCGGCTGGTATCTGCAGAGTGGATTGCAGGTAGTTGTCCAGATCAGTCACATCGCGAACGCACCCGCTGAGATTCCTACCCCTGAAATCAGAGCCGGACGGGCCTGCTGGCTGATAAAAGTCAACACCAATTAGCAGGAATCGCGGTGTAGTAGGCATGGCGATGAACTGGGTGGGCTCAGAGTCTTCGTGTTGGTGGTTGAGATTTAATCGACGGTCAGGACTGACCTTATCCCACCTTTAAGCACCGCAGAATCACACACCCCTCAGATATGGCGAGTTCGCTAGCAACCAGCCCTCACCTCTTGAGTACAACCAGCCTCACCTTCCTCAGGGGTTGGAGGAAGATGGAGACGGGCACTGGGACATTTCCCTTTCAGGTGAACTCCAACGGGGCATGCGAATTTGCATTCCGCTTCACGACCACGTGTACCCTGCTAGTTCAAATCCACATAAATATCGGCCGCGGGTACGGCAGAATACACTCTCTTTAGATGAGATTTGGGAGGGTGGCTCTGATGTCCATTGGACAAGGCCGCAAGAAGCTGTTGGGTGTCAAAGACGAACGTGGTGTGTGACTTTTGACAACTTCATGGCTGAAGAACAGGAGGGCTTTGTTGCTCCTGCTCGACATTCAGATGTTTAAAGTCCAACGACATTCACATTTCGTGTTGACGGCCCTCAACCTTTGAGTTGGACCCCTGATAGCTGTCCAACCATCGATATCTATCAAAATGGGCCGCAAATTACGGATCTGTTCCTGCTTGCAAGCGTGGGGTCCTCGTCCTCCTCATCCTCCTCGTCCGCCAACGAGGGCTCTAGTGCTCTTGTGAACCCTGTGTTGTCTCATTGGGGGCTATTGGTATGGCCTCTCCTCGTCGACGCTGACCTCTCCAACGTTATTCACTGACCCTCCTTGATAGATTGGTCAAATGAACCTCTTCGTCGAGATCATGGCAAAGAGTGGATCAACAAATTTGACCCCATTGATAGAGCTCCATGTCAGCGAGCCTCCTAGCCAAAGCAGCATCTCAGAGCGAAAGGGACAGTTCAAGTAGGGCATATTTGACCAACCTGACACTGAGTGGTCAAATGCAGATATCGTCGCTGCCGGTACGTATCTAACCCTGGGCTTGGGTCAGACATTCCACCGCTGATGTTGCGGTCCGATAGCCAAGGACATTGTGAAAAACAGAAAATACTATCATCTTTTGGAATACAACTGTGAGAATTTTGTAAAGGAGCTGGCTGAGAGAATTACTCCTCCGAGCATCCTGCGGGAAGATTGGGGATTTTGTGGACTACCTGCCCCTTGTTGGATCATTCTTCTGGCGTGACGACGGCGAGGTTGCTCCAGTTGACCCGTCAAGGGTAGAAGAGGAAATCCAGAGAGAACTTGAGATCCTGTACGGATTGAAGGAGCGCTGGCTGACCGGACCGGAGGTGACCACGTACGCTCCAGAGATCAGTCCAGATGAGCCCGAGCCACGCGAGGTTGATGCTCTGTTCGCATTGAAGGAGCAGCCATATATCCTGGAGGAAAGGCTGAGGAGCTGGAGGGACTTGGGGTGGTGTACGATTCCGTTTAAGCACCCGATCTTTGAGGTCGCTGGCGTCTCAGTTCCCGCGAGTCCCAATCAGTTGACGGCGTCCGACAAGGCAAAACTGAAGGTCGCAGAGGCATTGGTCGGAGAGAGGAGCGACTGAATCAGAATCTCCTAACCTTTCTCCGGTGCCGATTGCGACTGTGAGACCGCCATTCTTGCTCCGTTCATTAGTACATATGGTGATTTGTGCACTAGCTTTGGCCCAAATGCATTGATTATTCTGTTGACACGGGAAAAATGTAGTTCAACGTGCCAGTAAACGGCGGCCCTGACCTGGACCAGCTCTAAGTGCCTTTTGAGGAGTCGCCTAAGTTTAAAACACGGCGGCAATAGTGTCGGTGTTACTCGTTGAAGGGACTGTGTAGTAGGGAGGAGATCGATGACAGGAGGATGATGTCCCTTGAATCGCTTCGTTAGATCCCTTTGGCCCTCATGTGTAATGCCCTGAGAGCTATTTCTTTCTTAGCCAAAGCTCAGAGTCAACCTCCACAGTGCCGCGTGCGAGAGGCTAGGGTCATAGATGTGTCCCTTTCTTCTTTTCGAGCTTCTTCATGAACTTGCTTGGGATGATCGGCCGGATAAACTATGGTCCGCTTCACAGTTCGCCCACGTTTGGAAGCGCTTGCAGAGGCTTGAAGTTGTACGTACGTACGTACTCAGTACTACGATCTGCCATCAACATGGTAAGGAGCCCGGTGAGCTTGCAGCCATGGCTGGACAACTGACCAACTGACCGATTCTCATCCAGGCGCCCATCCGCCCCAAATTCAAAGCTGGCAAGGCCGTCAAACCTCGGGCCGCAACAGCAACAGTGACATCCACCCCCTCGTCGAACACCAACCTCACCTTCCCGAACGACGATCCGTTCAAGACCACCAAGTCTGACAAGCGCCGCATCAAGCATGCTGCGTTCGTTTCCAAGATCGAAAAGGCAAGCGCCAAGACGAAGCAGCGGAAGCGGCGGCGGCCGTCCAAGAAGCTGATTGCCAACCTCGAGGAGTTGGCCAATGCGCTGCCCGATGCTGGCGAAGAGGGATCAGGCCAGGGCGCAACAGCTGGCCATGATGGAAAGGGAGCAGAGGGGATTGCGTCGCAGGTCAATGTCATCCGGCAGAAGAGCTTGAAGCATCGACCGGGCGCGCTGAAGAAAAAGGAGAAGCTGGATCGGATAGAGAGGGAGCGGTTTGCGAAGAATATGGCGCAGCTGACCGGGGGAATCAACCACCAGCCTGGCCAGGGTCAGGATCAAAATCAGGCCAGCGAGAGCGCGAGTGGTGCGGCGACGTCGGCGCGGTGGGCGGCGCTGAGGAGCTTTATTTCCCAGACGATCGACCAGAATCCCCAGTTTCAGAAACCGGCGTGAAGCGATTTCGGCGTCAAAATTTCGGGAGGCTACTCACTCTGGTGGAAACTTGACAGACGGGCCCCCTTCTTCTCACCTGGAGGGTACGTTCAAACTCACACCAACAGGAAGCACTGGCTACGTCCTACAGGCGTTTCTGCGAAATCTGTGCTACGACAGAAAGCAGTTAGACACCTCGAGTCATGCTGAATAAGAGAGAATCACTTGAGAAATGATGATGGCATGCTCAGGACGCGGACTTTGGACTAGTCGATACTGGGGCAAGACTTGAACGTCTTGAGGTCCTGCAGGAAAAAGATCTCCGTTCACGATGATACTAGTAACGATACCATTTGAGCAATAATCCACAATCTATTCGATAATTCTATTTGCCTAAACTGGTTTTATGAAATACTTGTAATGTCTGAACTTGATCGTTTTGTGATCATGTTGCATGTCGCATAACTACCATTCTGAAGTTTTTGGCATTGTGGCTTAGTCACCCTCCACGCTCTTGTAGTTATCTTATCAGTTCTGCTCATTTGGCTTGCTCCCTTCAACCCTCACCAATCTGCTGGATTGACTCAACGGAGCACAACCATGACGTTCGACCAGACGCGCAGGCAGCTCGAGGACCAGATTTCCGCGACGGAAGCGCAGCTACAGAGACTCAAGGCAGAGCTTGCGGCCCTGGAACAGCGAGAGAGGCAGCATCATCATCATCACCATCACCATCACCATCACAATGGCGAACACATGAACGGCGTAGATGACGCAGAGACCAATGCAGATAGAGGCAAGGAGAGAATTTTTGCGGACGGTGACGAGCAGCGCGAGGGCTCGCCGGGGATCCCGCGCACCCTCAAACCCACCTGGCCCCTTCTCCAAGACGAGTACCGACGGTACGGCCGCCAGATGATCGTCGAGCAGATCGGCATCCAAGGACAGCTCAAGCTCCGCAGCTCGTCGGTTCTGCTCGTCGGCGCTGGTGGATTGGGGTGCCCTGCCTCCATGTACCTCGCTGCGGCGGGTGTGGGCAAGTTGGGCCTGATTGACGGGGATACGGTCGAGAGTTCCAATCTGCATCGGCAGGTGCTGCATCGGACGCGGAATGTGGGGAAGTACAAGGTCGACAGTGCGGTGGAGTATCTACGGGAGTACGTTTTACAAAGACACGCAGAGATTCGATTTTCATTTGGTCTACGGACAGCCACGTCTGTAGTAGAAATTTTGTACCGCTTCTGGCTAACTGGGCGTGTGATTTTGCAGGCTCAATCCCCATCCACAATATGTTGTCTTTCGGGAACATCTCACTCCGCAGACGGCGCCGGAGATCTTTGCCCAGTTCGACGTGATTCTCGATTGCACGGATAATCCAGCGACGCGATACCTCATCTCCGACACCGCCGTGCTTCTGGGCAAGCCTCTCGTTTCTGCCTCGGCGCTGCGGACGGAGGGTCAGCTGATGATTTTGAATTATCCTCCTCTCCCTGCGGGCCATGAACGAGGAGGCCCGTGTTACCGCTGCGTTTTTCCCAGACCACCACCGGTGGACAGTGTCGTGAGCTGCGCGGACGGCGGGATCATAGGCCCTGTGGTCGGGCTGATGGGCGTCATGCAGGCAATCGAGACAATTCGCATCATCACCACCACGGTCAATCCGGAGACCCATGAGACGTCGATCGTTCCACTGCTCCATCTTTTTTCCGCATACTCGGCACCTCCGTTCCGGAGTATCAAGCTCAGACGACGCAGAGCAGATTGTGCGGTCTGCTCGGCGAAAGCGTCGATCAGTCTTGACTCGCTGCGGGGCGGGTCCATGGACTATGTCCAGTTCTGCGGCTCGCTGAACCCGGTGTCGATCCTGACCCCCACAGAACGCATGACACCACAGGAATATGTCAGAGCATATGAAAGGGGCATTGCTCAGCGTACAGAGGTCGGGGAGCCAGTGGTAGACTCTCCACTCATTGTTGACGTGCGGGAGAAGGTGCAATATGACATCTGCCCGTTCCCTCACAGTATCAATGTGCCAATCTCGGAGATCCTCTCCACCCGCCTGAAGATCGCCGAAGAGGGACAAGGGACATCTGACGGCGAAGCGATAGCGAGCCATGAATGGATCAAGCGCCTGGAGATGATGGCGAACCGGACAGGGGAAATCCATGTTGTCTGCAGACAGGGGAATGACTCCCAGCTTGCCGTCCAGAAGATGAAGGAACTAGGCCTGGGGAAATCGAGGACCATCAAGGATATCCAGGGCGGTCTCAAGGCATGGAGGCGTGAAGTCGATCCAGAGTGGCCAGACTATTAATCTCAATGCAGTGCTGTTGACTCATCAGAGGTGAAAACACACTTGCGAGAGTTCAAAAAGGAATTGATTTGCCTTGATCTCGCATGTGTGCGGTCAGCCTACACCTGCGGCACAGCCACCGGCGCTTTGTCGAGCCAGGCCCATTCGACGAGGACTCTGCCTTGGTCTAACATGGCAAGCTTTTCGAATACGCCTCTCGACACATCAATGTCGGTGGGTTTGCATCCGACACCTAGATACGTCATTGAATCAGCAATGACCTTCCCCCAAAAAGCACCAATGTCGTGGGAATGGGGAGGAGATCGTACATCGGTCAACGACAGTGACGTCCACGCTCTTGCCTTCCCTTTTCAGTCGCAATCTGAGTCCGCAGAGCGGATTATCATTCGGATTGGCGCTGACACTCGCCGCGTCGTACAGATCCTTGGATACGGCGCAGATATCGTCCGAGTTGGAACTCATTATCCCACATGCCCCCAGGCCTGGATCGTAGTAGGTGAGATCACCGACGTATGGCCCACCATTGTCGGTGGGGAGGGGGAGATTCGCGGCGGCGCCGCCCCTAGGCTTCTATCAGTCTTTTGCTACTTTCCGTGTACATGTACGTATGCATGCTATAGAGAGGAATAGAATGTGGTGTAAAATAAAAAGAAAAAAAAAAAATTAGACATACTTCTTACCCACGGTCAGCCCTACCGCTAGGCCGATGATCAGGGCCAGTAAAGCGATGACAATGAGAGCCGCGACGCCAAGGACAATCCGCTTCTTGCGCGTGTCCAGCGACGCATAGATTGCGGATAATCTGGAATAGAGCGACGGCTTGGTGGTCTGTTGCCAGTGCTCCCCCACTGCCGGGGACAGCGACGCAGGATCCTTCTGTGGAGGGACCGGCTTGCGCCTGGGAATCTCGGAGATGGAAACTTGAAATCCAGCCTCCTTTTTGCACGCCACGTCCATGCCTGCGCCCTTGGCTTCGAGTTCAGCCTTGTCAAGCTCGGAGCCCCTGAGGGTGTGGGGCGTGCAGGTGGAGGTGGAAGCAGAGGTGGAGGTTGAGAACGTCGTGCTGGCGCGGGAGCGTGCCATCTTGGGTGCCAAACTATCAGCAGTAGCAAAGACAATAGAGCGTCTTATTCTTCGCGGGGTTTCGCAAGGCAGATGGATAAAGGGAGATGATGTCACTGTATCTTCATCTGAATGCGGATTGTCTTGGACCATCTCAACAGGAGAGATCCAAGGGTCACAGAAGTCCGAGTTTGGAGCAATCTTGAACCCTCACCAATGCTGTCAATGACCTCCCATGGCAGCTCAGATTCCCCTGCTCTGGCTGAACCTGGGACACACCTCATGGTCGTTTGGACGATGTCTGTCGTGTCGTTGCCCACGACGAAAGCGTGGTGGAGTTTGGAGATTCAGGGGAAACCGAGCCAAGACTTTGTCTAAGCCCAAAACATATTAGTGTCCGCTAGTCCCTTTTCGCCCACAACTTTCTTAGCGCGGTATCGGAACATCAAAGAAGCCGAACTTCGCCGTTGAGCAAAAAAATCGCAAGAGACAAGGAGGGAAAAATAAAAAACGACATCCATTCCAGCAACACTCTGTGCTTGTGAGGACGGGCATCGTCCTCGTTCTTCTTCTTCTTCCTCGCTATAACCCGTCACCACTACTACAACTCCCCCTTCCTTCCAACTGTCCTTCCGCGTCTGCTCCTCGAGATGCCCTTGCCACGGCTTCTTCCGCTGACGTGACGACGAAATGTTCCTGAGATGGCTCCGCACCAAAGACCGATACGTGACACACCACCTCGTGCTGTATGGTCGTGCCCTCCGTCGCAAGCACCTCCGCAGGAAACTTCTCCCCATCTTCTACCGTAAGACTGTGGCCGCCATTGCACATGGCTACCGCGTTACCTTCGGCCGCCCGATCGTGTTCTTGCTGGAGCTGCTGGGCATCCGATCGGCGGTGAACACGCTGGTACAACAGTATAGGCAAAGGCTGCTCGAACGGTCGAGACGTGCTGCGAGGGCAGCGGGCTTGCGGCCTCTGGACGCGGCAGAGCAACGGTCTGGCCCGCGGGTCGCGGAAAATGCAGCGAAGGGGGAGCAGAACGACCCGACGGTGTTGGGAGCCGCGTTGAGCAAGGAGCAGGTCGCAAGGACATCTGCCGATGTTGGAATTGTACACAAGGATACAACGGCACCGCAGCCAAAGGCGACAGGCAGGGAAGTGACGAGTTCGATACCGGCCAAGGGCTCCCAGAAGGTCTCGGATGCGGGTGGGGAGACCAAGAAGCTGGAGCAGCAGCAGCAGCAGCAGCAGCAGTCCCAGCAGTCCCAGCAGTCGCGCACAGACAGAGCCAAGCAGGAGACGAAGAGCTCGGTAAAGACGAATACAACGGCGACCAGCACCGCCAGAAAAAAGGTGACAGGCGGCCCAGTGAAACGGGCGAGCGTTTTATCGCGGAGGACGCGCATCTTGAGTCGATGGAAGACAGGGACACATTCCCGCACGAGGACCCTCAAAGCGTCGACGAAGAAGGCGGTTTCTCAGAAGGCGGAACAACCAGCTTCGCCGTCACCGCAGATTGACAAGGCGACACTGGAGGCGCTGGCGACGTGGATGGCGGGAGAACGACGGCGGGAGGAGATGGAGTTCATCGAACAGCAGCAGCTGTGGGCGTCTCGGGAGACAAAGTTCACGTCAACGCCTCGGAGGCTCATTGGGTTGCGTGCGACGGAAGAACAGATGCGAGCCGCGTTGAACGACATCTTCCCCAAACTGGATCCGGTCTCACAGAGGAAACTGGGCGGGTGGCTCGGGTTCACGCCGGATTTCGTCCAGATGCGCCTGTCGTCGGGTGCACGGCAACAGGAGGGCAATCCACACGACCGATCCCTCCTGACGCACATGGAGGACATGAGTCTGCCGGATAAGATCGTGCTGGTCGATGCGCTCCGATCCAGACTGGCCATGACCCCACGGGTCATCGAGGACGTGCAGCGGACCATCCTCCACCAGCGGGTTGGATCGACTTCGCTTGCCAATCTGCTTCCGGGGGTCGAAGTGACCAACCATTCAACCATGACCCCGTTTGGCCAGCTGGAGGGGGCCCCGAAGAAGCTGAGGTTCCCCGGCAAGACGCTCACGCGGTCGTGGGCGGAGGCCATGGTGTATGCCCTCGAAGAGGACTACCTTCGGGGCGATGTTCCCGGCCGCACAGCGTACTGGATCGACGCGTCGTTCATCTCCGGCGTGAACGTGGCGTACTTTGGCGCGGCACGGAGTCCGCGGTACATCGACGGTGACCGGTCGAGGTTCTGGACGGTGCGCACCCGCATGTTGAAGGACGGGATTGTCAGCAGCGACGAGGCGGAGCTGGGAGCGATTGTCGACCTTTTGCTGGACATCTACCGGCTGCAGGCGTCGTCCTGGATCCAGAGGGGCGGTGCGCCATCAGAGACCCCACGCGTGGCCGTCATCTTCACCGACATGATGTTCGGCGTCGAGCAGTTGGCCGGCCGCCGGCCGGTGCCGCCGGAAGGCAGCTGTCTCTACGCGCTGCTGGAGAAGATCATCCAGGTGACCACCGACCTCGCATCGATGGGGGTGCAGGTCGAGCTGCATTGGGTCCCGGCCCACGCCGGGGTTCCCGGCAACGAAGTTGCGCACATGGCGGCCACGCGGGTTCGGCCCACGAAGCCCAAGGAGGAGGAGTCGGCGAACCGCACGCGCTCCTCGACCAAGTCTCGCCCGAGCCTGCCGGATCTGGCACGCGGATCCAGCTTCGGGAAGAGGGCTCCCCAGGCCGCGCCGCCTCCCATGGAGAAACCCAAGTTTAGCAAGCAGCAGGATTCCAAGCCGACCACTGAGCCGACCGCTCAGTCAACCAGCGAGCCGACCAGTCAGTCAACAACCCAGCCGACCAGCCAGCAGACCGCTGAGTCGTCTCCTGAATCAAACACACAGCCGACCACCAAGTCGACCACTCTGCCGACAACTGAGTTAACCAACAAGCCGACCACCAAGGCGATCAACCAGTCAACCACTCAGCAGACCACCAAGTCGACTACTCAGTCGGCCAGTCAGTCAACTGGCCAGTCAACCCAGCCGACACGTCAGTCAACCAACAAACCGACCACCAAGCCGACAACTGAGTCAACCAACAAGCCGACCACCAAGTCAAACAACCAGTCAACCCCTCAGCAGACCACCAAACCGACAACTGAGTCAACCACCAAGCCGACCACGCAGCCGACACCTCAGTCAACCAACAAGCCAACCACCCAGCCGACACCTCAGTCCACTGCCCAGTCCACTACTCATTCGACCACTCAGTCGACCACTGAGCCGCCGCCGCCATCGTCGTCGACATCCAATGTCCCCGACAAGCCTGGCCAGAGAAAAAGGGGCAGGCCGCGCAAGTCACGCAGTAAGCCCTCGACAGATGCAACGGGAGAAGGGGCCCAGCGACCCAAAAAGGTCAACCGCGAAGCCAGTCGGCAAACCACCGCAACATCCAAGGACGACAGTGGAAGCGGTTCTGTGACAACCGCAGACTCAGCCAAGGCCAAACCCCAACCTCAACCCCGAGCGCGCCACAAGGTGGAACGTGACAGTCAACCTGCACCACCTCCTCCCGCTCAACAGGCTGAGCAGGGATCGCCGAACAGCTGACGGGGGACGACGAGACAAGACTGGACCGGTTCTGTATTCATTCTCGTATACCACCACCGTCGACGCAAGATCGGCAGAACAGCATGCGAGTTGCCATCCGACCATTCGCATCCATCACGGTGTACTTTTGGCCATTCAATTCGCAATCTATTTTTGAGAGAGCAGTCTTGGGCGTCTTCGATCTTTTGGGTGTTTTGAGCAGGCATAGGGCAACGGAGTCAGGGGTACAAGCAGGTTGTTTTTTTATCTTTTTTTCTCAGCATCTATTGGCTCTGACGAGTTGGCGTATCCTGAGCATAGCGTGATTTGGAAGAATCCTACAATTTCATATGCTTTTTTTCCCGCATTTGAACATGTACATATATGTAGATTTTTCTAGGCAGATCCTCGCTGCCTCGTGTCTCTCACCCAATGTTCAACTGTATGTACTATCTGAAGGGACAGTGACCGTGCCAGTCGTAGCAGTACATCTCATGAAGCGCCTCCCCATGGCATCTCCCGACCGACTTCACGTCGATTGCTCGTCGACATTGGTCGTCGTCTGGACCTGTACTGATGCCGTGCCGTTGCATCGTCCTTCCCGTTTGGGGCGTGATTCCCGATTCGGCGGCGGGGATACGATGATCCGACCGAGGTATCATGTGACCCCGAGCCCGATCGCAGTGGTAATAGCTGAGTGCTGATTGGCTGGATTGCTCGCTGACATAACCGAGCCCGTGCCGACCCTTTCTCGTCGTCGTTTCCGAGGTCGAAACAACATCCATCCAAAGAGCAACATCTGGCAAAGCACACACGAAAAGAACAACGACCGGGACAAACACGCCTGCTCTGCCTGCTCTGCCTGCTCTGCCTTGCGGTCTCTGCGGTCTCTGCAGCCAGCCTCCACGCTCCAGCAGAGCAATTCTGTCTCTCCCACGGACTCGTCCTCCCCACCGCCGCCCGTCAGCCATGGCCTCTCTCCGCTCCTCCTCGCGCCTCCTGGGCTCTGCGGCCGCCGCCCGTCCGCTCTTCCGTCCGTCGACGGTTGCCTCGCGGTCGTATGCCACGGTCGAGACCCCTGCTGCTCCGCGCAACAAGACGTTCAAGATCTACCGCTGGAACCCGGACAAGCCGACCGAGAAGCCCTACATGCAGGAGTACACCATCGACCTGAACAAGACCGGGCCCATGGTGCTGGATGCGCTGATCCGCATCAAGAACGAGTACGATCCCACCCTGACGTTCCGTCGCAGCTGCCGAGAGGGCATCTGCGGTAGCTGTGCCATGAACATTGATGGCGTGAATACGCTGGCTTGTCTGTGTACGTAAATCCCTTTTTTTTCTTCCTCTGATTGTGCTTGTTTGGACGGGAAAAATAAGATATATGCGCCCTCATCAACCAAGGCACCAGCGATGTCAACGGATTTGATCCCCTCTCCGTCGCTGATGG
>FQSS02000221.1:3955-21497 GCA_900128795.2 Malbranchea cinnamomea
GGGGAACTCCCCGCGAACTTGTCACACCTATGCGAGGCAGAGCAAAAAGCCGCGAGACGGCTTTTTCTGTCACAGTCCCTGTGGTAGTTATACGAAGTACAAGACGCAAGACTGGCACGAAACCTTATCCACGCGTTTCGATTCGCAGAAACACGTCGGTGTCAATTGTTGGACGCGATCAGCTGCACGTTCGAGGACTGCGAACCGTACGTTCAGCGACTTCTGGCCGATATAACCGCGGACGAAACGTGGGGTAGACTCGTCGAGTCGACGCAAGCGGGCAACCCCTCGTACCCTGTCCCATTCGCTACTCCGAAATGGAGTTGCAGCACCAACGAGACGAATATGCGAAATTCGAACGCGATGTGGACCGGAAACAGGAGGTGATACGACGAGTCGGCGCATGGGTAGGGTGGGACGGCGCCGTGGCGCCAGATGAGTACGATGAGATTAAACGGAGGTTGGAAGATGCAAAACGGGAATTTCTGGACAAGGAGGCAAAGACGGCAGAAGAGAGAAGACATGGGAGAGAGTGGGCCGTTTCAGGATGACCCTGAACCATCTGGGTGACGCAATGATGGACATTCACAATCAACTACTTTCCTGATGAATGGAAATGGTGAATGTGGAGAGTGACATACCTGCTCCGCACCGTGACTATCATTCAACTCCCAGGTTGTGCCGTATTATAATACCCGAGCAAACTTGACAGGACTACTTGATTTCTCCCCTCATCCCTCCTGGACTTTATATATAATATGTGCTACTATATACTTTTATTATGAGAAACGTCTTTATACTGGCCATCCCTGAGACCTTGACAGTTCACATAGCAAACGGGTGAGTTTCCTCTTCCCGATATTCCTTCAAAACGTCTGAGGAGCTAACGATCTCCGCAGCCCAGATCTTGCTTGAGAGAGACTCGTCCCCTATTCACTATCACTAATATTTCCCTTCACTCGATGACCACGGAAGGGAACTTACTTTGCATTTAATATCTGACTCAACAAATACTAACCTCCAAAACCTCTTTCAAGAGGAATCTGCAACGCTCAGTCACAGGAAGCGAATATGGAATCGTTGATAAAACCAATCTCGCAGCACCTGTGGCACTCGTAACTTGGTATACTCCAACTATCAGCTCAAGTGGCCATTTGGCGACACGAAGAATGAGATCCCCAGCTGACGCACAAGGATCAGACGATTGTGCCTCGCCTTGATTCCGAGTCGGTGTCGATTTTGTTTTCCACTGTCGCAGGCTCGGTCCTTAAATCATCGTCCATTTCATCTCACAGGTTCAACAGATACTTCATCTAAAGACAAGTTACAAAACCTACAAGCCAAATATATATATACGAGCTCTAAGAAACGGTGTGGATACCCCTCTCGCCTTGAACAAGTTCGCCAATACTCCACCTTCCCTCCCCAGCACTGCCGTTTCATGGAGGAGAACATAATTGCTGGCACTGCGAAGCAGGGACTTGTATGCCCACAACAGAGGACACCTAAAAGTTGAGGGGTGGAACTCGGGAGCCAGGTTTCACCTAACGCAAAATATCCCACTGATGCAAATGGAAAGTATGGGGTTACGCTTTTACTAGACCTGCTGCGAAAGTTTAGTGACTGAGAAAGAAATATCCCTAAGAGATGGTGATTGTTAGGTGGAGGACTCAGGCTTCTTACATTCTCAATCGAGGAAATTAATACGCTCTTACCCCGAATCGCTTCAAGGAACAATGGCGATTTGCCTAGGATCATCACCGTCCGCTGCGCTTAGCTAGTTCCAAGCATGAGGGAGTCTCTCGCACCGACCTACCAAAGAAGCTGCCGGTCAAACAACCGTTCCATCGTGAAATTCAAGCGGGGGACCGTGAACGTCAAGTGTTGTTCTCATTGGCAAATCCACATCGAGGAGCTCAATCATCGATTGGATGAGCTCCTTGCCGCACGCCTTGTACGCCCGTTGGCTAGTGCACGGGGCTACCTGTACTCTTCACACGGAAACTGGGCGGAGCCTCTTCTCAGAATACTTTCTTTGACACATTTCAGAGTTTTTGTCACAGAACACATCAATCAAGGTCACCAACTTGTCAGCAGAAAAATTGGTGATTTATTTTTCTACCGCATCTTGAGTGTGGAGGTCAAGATGGATGTAGTCCCGAACTACAAGAATGTGATGGGATCATCAACTTTTCATACATTGACATCGATTCATGCCTGTGCTCTCCAACAGGACTGAGTGTCTCATCTCTTATCATGCTGTCTGTTCCCTATTCAGTCACGTATTGGCAACAACAACTCTGGTTCTCATTGACTGAGAGTAGGGCTCACCATGCGCCATTTCTGCCTGGCGAGAGATGCAAAATGATGAACAGTTGGTTCTCATCATAGGTCAAACAGCAGTTCTTGTTTCTAGCATTCCATCACAATCAACTGGAGTGCGGCTGCTCCTGATTAAAACCCACAGGGATTGACGCAGAGCAGAAATGAGCTGCTAGTCATCTAGCAACTGGAATCATTCCTTTTCTCTGTGTAAGGCTGTCTTGAAGGCGTCAAGGCAGACGTGGAGACACGGCACAGACAACGTTGATATCACAATCAGAAATTTACCTATTTCCTGACACACTGGCTGATTTCTTATTTCTGATATGGGCACTTCCTTTGCAGCCCTAACTGGCAGGCATCAGTAATGGTGTCAGACTGTCTCAACTACCCAGCTCAAAATGTGATCCAAGTTGTGGCCAGCCCGGCGTTGCATTCCAGGACTGTATGATTTGCCTTTGGCCATCCCAAGATCAGTGAGCAGCACGAAATTCCCTGACAGATGATCTACATTGAATGATCCATAAATTTCTAATGCAAATCAACAAGATATGTCTAACGGCTCTCTCCTGTCAAACTTGGACTCGAGGATAGGCTCACCGGGGAGAAGGCTGAAAATAGGAGACATGGAACCGTGAAAAAAGAGACAATACAAGATGAGTGAACTTCGGTAGCTTGGCTGATTCAACCATGTCTGATTTCTGATGGCCAGATTCTGCTTTTATACTGAAGCTTGACAGATGGAGGAGTGCTCCTCCCAAAGGACATTGTCCCCTTACGGGTCTGTCCTGCACTCTTTATTAACCCTTAAAGGCCCGGAAGTTTTTACAGTGGATGCCACCAACTGAGCAACTCTTCAAGTTGCTGCTGATCTCTGAGCAGTGATGGTGAAGAACCCAAACTCGTTACCTGAGTTTGGGGGAACAATGAAAAAAAAAATCCAGACTCCGTCCGATGAGCAAGGACTGCTCGCAGAGAGTTTGAAGCACAAAAAGCATTCCAGGCTGCACCTTGCAACCATGAAACAGCACTTGAATAATAAAAAACCGGACCTCTCCCCCAGAACAAAGGCATTCTCTCATGATTTTAGAGAACAGTCATCTTATCATAGCTTCCGCCTCTATATAAGATCACATTTTTGTACGAAGTTTTTATGTACCGAGATGACAGAATAGATTGAGATTTCTTCTACTTTTTGAACGTCTAGCTCCACACTTGGCCGAACTCATTGTGTGCGTGGCCGCTCTTATATGTATACTATGTTAGACTCGTTCCCCCCAAGAAACTGACCAGCTTGATGATTAGCAGCGGAGATTCCACTTTAGCAATTTACCTTGATGACAATTGTGATAAGCTGACACCAATCGTCGTGACTTGGAGCGTCAGACAGCCCGCAGCGGTGACTCGGGAGTAGGAGGCGATAGCGACTTGGAAGCCGCTGCATCCCGTGGCCTTCACCCTCAAAGAATATCCATTGGAAACGCACAGGATGGAGCAAATGCGGAAACAATTTGTCTGGTTCTGAATGTGTAGCAGAAGCTCGGGAAAATTTCTTGCAACACTAGCTATTAACCAGAGAAGAAAGGAAATATTTGCTTTAACAGATGGATCATGTCAATCTTCATTACAAAAGGTCAAAGAGTCACGGTAAAGAGTACTACGGTAGTACTCTAGTATGCAGTTGGCCGTAGTATGTCTTGACCATGTCTGGCACTTTTTGACTTGTCTTGACCGTGTCTGGCACTTTATGACTCCACAAGCTCAAGCTCAAGATCCGTTCTCGGCTTATCCGTCCGCCCGGCCGGGGTGGATCGCCGGATAACCCGAGAAACCGATTCGTGGAAGAGCCGAGTGCGCTCAACGCGATCGGCGGCAACCCCACAACGACACACGGGCGGCAACTCTCGTCTCGAACCTCGCACCCGGAGGTGTTCTTCTGAGTGATCAATGATACTTTACGGGCATGCGGCCCTGTGGAGGCCTTCCCGCGCGCCTCTGTTAAGTTAGCTCTGGATGAGAGATATAAAAATGCATGGACATCCGGAGTTCCCACCCTGGACTACTACTACGTACGAGTTCTGTGACAATGCTGTTGGAAATACCCAAGGTCCCTTCAAGTCGCTGAGTCTTTTGCGAGAATTAGAAGAACAGAAAATACGGGAAAAAAAAGTTTTCTCAAGCTGGGAAACTGAATGCTTTTTTTTTCTTTTTCTTTTCTTTGACCTTCAAGCATGAAGCACAGCTGCCAGTGCATGCTCTCCAAAGCAGCCGCAGCAGCTGCAGCATTGCTCTTGCTGGCTGCGCCAGCCTACGCCTCCGCAAGGCGAGTTAAAACGGGCCTAGAAGTCCTGCGCGATGCCAACTATGCCCAGCTATCTGGGCGCAAAGTGATGGTTCTCTCGAATCCGACGGGCATCACGCCAGAGCTGGACCTGGGTGTCGACGTGATGTTCGAGTCTGGCGCTGTGCACCTGGTCGGCGTGATGGGGCCGGAGCATGGGTTTCGAGGGACTGCGCAGGCTGGCGGGTCAGATGGAACCTTTATCGACCCGCAGACTGGGCTGACGGTGTACGTATGTGGGTCGTCCTCACGTCTTCCCCCCTCCCCCCCTAAACCCCATGGTGATGGTGATGGTACGGCATGCTAACGGTAGGAACGTTGCTGGATATACATAGGATGGTTACCTCGCCAATACAACGACCCTAATGGGCTACATCAGCGACTCGGGAGCGGATACCGTTGTCTTTGATATCCAAGATGTGGGAGCACGGTTCTATACATGTAACACTTTCTCTCTCACCCTTCCCACCCCCAAATCCCGCTTCCACAGTTCCACTGCAAGCAAGCCGGCCCCCCGGCCCGCAGACCAAGCTCACTGATGATTTGTTTGAAATGGAAAGATATCTGGGCAATGTACGACACCATGGTTGCTGCCGCCCTCTCCAACACAACTTTCGTCGTCCTCGATCGTCCCAACCCCATCACCGGCATCAACGCTTTCGGCCCCGTTCTCAACCAAAGCTACTCGTCGTACGTTGGCCGCCGCCCCATCGCCCAAGCCCACGGCATGACGGCAGGTGAACTGGCGCATATGTTTGTCGGCGAAGGGTGGATCAAAGAGGCGACGAACGGGTCTGACCTGTCTTTGTCCGTCATCCAGATGAAAGGCTGGAAGCGGTCGATGACATGGGAGGAGACCGGCCTGCCCTGGGTCATGCCGAGTCCCAGTACGTATCACATCACATCAGTACTGCCTCTCAAAGCATTTCATGTCAGGGACACGGGGAGAAGTAGCTGGGAGACTGACTGCTCGTGATTTTTTTTCTTTTTGGGGGGCACTCTCAGACATGCCCACCGTCGACACCGCCACGCTCTATCCGGGAACCTGCATGTTCGAAGGCACCAGCATATCCGAGGGACGAGGCACCACTCGCCCATTTGAAGTAAGTTGAACAATTCCTCTCTTTTCTAGTGCTTTATCACCCGGGTTAGATTCCTGTTCTGGCCTCTGATCACAGTTTGCTGCCTGCCTGCCTGCCTGCCTGACTGACTGACTGACTATACGCGCGCCCCGCTTCCAACAGCTCCTCGGCGCCCCCTTCACCAACGCCTCCTGGGCGGCGCAGATGCGCGCCCTCGCCATCCCGCACACCAGCTACCGCACCGCCTGCTTCAACCCCACCATCTCCAAGTTCGCCGGCGAGACCGTGTGCGGGATCCAGACGTACGTCTCCCTGCCGCACAGGCGCGACCACGACACCTTCGACCCTGTGTTCGTGGGGCTGAACTTGCTCTGGACGGCGCGACATCTGTACACCAACGCCTCATCGACAGATGGCGCGGACGGGTTCACGTGGCTTCGCAACAGCGCGACGCCGGAGCGGTTCAATATCGATGTGCTGGCCGGTGGACCCTTGGTGAGAGAGGGGATCGATGCGGGCTTGAAGCCAGACGAGATCAGAGAGCTGTGGATGCCCGGGTTGGAGAAGTTTAGGGAGAAGAGGAAGAAGTATCTGCTGTATTGACGGGATCCTTGGCCATGGCGGGAGAGTGCATATATGCACTTGGGAGCACGGTACGGTCCCATTGTGTAAACTAAGCCAGGTATTTTAAAATGACAGCATCACAACCCTGCGGATCACCTGGATCGCCTCTCTACTGGGGACCAGAAAATTGCTATCTGCCAAAAAAAACCCCCCCATGCTTTAGAAAGTGCAGTCAAGCTCCGCAGACATTTTGTCAGACAACGTTCCTAGCAAACGCTTTTTGTTTCTTTGTTTGACCGGCAACATCACGCAAGTCTGTCTTCGGCACAATCCACCTCTTCAGCTTCCCCCGGGCCTTGCTTCTCTGCTCAAACGCATACGCAATGCCTAGTAGCTTCTCCTCGCTCCACAAGCCCCCAATAAAGCTCAGTCCCATCGGGAACCCCGGCGCACGCGTCACAAGCTCTCGGCGGTTGGCGTCATACTCCACCTCCGTGTCCGCGGGCCACGCACCCA
This sequence comes from Malbranchea cinnamomea, assembly GCA_900128795.2. Lineage (NCBI taxonomy): Eukaryota > Fungi > Ascomycota > Eurotiomycetes > Onygenales > Malbrancheaceae > Malbranchea > Malbranchea cinnamomea. The sequence goes on from FQSS02000221.1 coordinate 10,781, forward strand.
TGGGCACAGAGACGACCGGCGCGCCAATGAGCGCGGGGATCTCGTATGCGTAGCTGGACGGCAGCACCACTGCGTCGAGCTCGTGGCGTCTGAGTGCGCCCAGGACCCCGCCTTCGTCCCCAAAATGCAGCGCCTGCTGATACAGCTCCCAGAACTCGGGGGAAGTGTTGGACATTCCGGCGGCCAGGACGCCGTCCCAGATGATGGTGTCGCGAGCGGGATAGTCCTCCGCCGGGGAGGAGTGGGTGAATGTGCGGAGGTCCGCGATGTTGTGGATGTTGTGCGGGTTTGTTTTCAGGGTGGACAGGAACGAGGCAAGGTTGGAGTTGAAGTCAGCAAAGAGCACGCCCAGGGGCGCGGGGCTGGAGACAAATTCCTCGAGCGCGGTGTAGTTGGCATTGTCGATGATCGTTGCGCCAAATTTGCGGAGGAGGGAGATTGCGCCGTCGAAGGTGGCTAGGAGGGGCCCGGAGCTCGAGTCCGAAGAGGACGCAAGTTCAAGGACGTTGCGGGGAATTCCGATGCGTTTGCCCTCAAGGCCGGAGAGTTTGCAGGCCGCGGTGTAGTCCGGGATCCCGTCGAAGGGGATTGCGCTGGTGTAGTTGTCCCTGATGTCGCGGCCTGCGATGACCTGGAGGAGCAAAGCTGCGTCCTTGACCGTCCTGGTCATGGGCCCGATACTATCTGCATGCTCGCTGACGGGTATCACCATGTAGCGGGACGTGAGGCCCACCGTGGGCTTGATGCCCACGATGTTGTTGTGCTCGCTGGGGCAGACGATGCTGCCGCTCGTCTAGAAGAAAGTCAGTCTCCCTTCCAGCCAGCACACTCCACTCGATGCATGTCGGCATTACCTCTGTCCCGATCGCGCCAAATGCAAGGCCCAGGTCCGATCCAACGCCGCTTCCACTCGAGCTGCCGCATGGGTCCTGCTGCGGGTAGTAGGCGGCAAAGACTTGACCTCCATAAGCGCTCCATCCGTTAGTGGAGTTGGACGAGCGAAAATTGGCCCATTCGGAAAGGCCGGCCATTCCCAGGATGATGGCGCCGGCGTCCTTCAGTTTCGTGACGACGGTGGCCTCTTCCGCCAGTTCAGCGCCTAGAAGAGCGTACGATCCCGCTGAACGGAAATCACTCAGCAAAGCACGAGCACAAAAAACTCCATGTACCAGCCTAGATTTTACCTGTCGTATGCATCTTGCCTGTGACGCCAATATTCCCCTTGAGAAGAATCGGCAGCCCATGTAACGGACTAAAAAAAACAATTAGTACGACCTCTGTGTAAAAATATGCTGGTTAAACTTGACATACCCCCGGGCTTTGCCTTTTTTTCGCTCCTGGTCAAGGATCTTTGCCGTGGCACGAGCATCCGGGTTTAGTTCTGCCACGACGTGCAGAGTCGAGTTGACCTCTGCAATTCGCTGGATATAGGCCTTACCAGGTCGTTCAGTCAGAAAGATTCCCTCATTGAAGCGACCAATTGGCATTGAATCAAGAGATCAACGAACATTGACCAAATCAAGGCTGGAAAAGCATCCTCTCTGTAGACCACACTGCAATTGGTCCGCGTTTGCATCAGTAAGGGACGGGTAGCGACACCACGGCTTCCAGGGCCCTGGCACATCGGTTAGAACGCGACTTGAGAGCCAGAGAGAACTCAAAAGTCGACCACTAGTAGCCCTTACCTGCAAGGGTCGACGGCGCCAGGGCCAGGAACGCGGTCAGAGATACGGCAGCACAGAGCGGCACCATGTGTCCTACCACGATGGTTGAGCTAGCAAAGGGCCACTTCTACGACGACGGGACGAGGAAGCGTGGCGGCATCAACAAAAGGCGCAAAGCAAAGGGAATGTGATCCGTATAAAAGCGGAACAGGGGATTGGCGTCCTTCGAGATCATCAGACTTTGAGGATCAGCTGCAGGGCACCACGGTTGATTATTCATGGATTTTTTCATGCGTCGACACGTCGCGAAACACGTCGTCACCGCGCCATCGCGAAGCTATGGTCGACACCTGGCAGAGAACAACAGAGTGCTTGATCTGCTTGACGGAGTCTGGGGGCCCAGCTAACCACCAAGGACTTCGTGGAGATGTCCTGTGTTATCATTGTGCATTCAATCAGAATCCCTTGAATTCCATGAGATTTGATCGACCAGAACCCGCGTCTGGTCGACTCCGCCATCGAATGCTCACACAGAAGCGCCGACTGCGGGACGCGAACAATGGTACCGAACAGTGACGCGCAGGACGAACAATTCCAGGATGAATGCCATTGACGTCTTCACGACACACGCACGTCAAAATGGCCGTATGGCGTTCCACCGCATGACAGAGAAGTGGTATGTCCTGTGTGGTCGTGGTTGGGAAAGTGGATGATCATCTCTTCCCTCTCCCCCCTCTCTCTCTCTCTCTGGTTCTCTGGTGTTCCGAAAAGGGTAAGGTAGTTGGGGCTTGGCGCCAAGGCGGGCCGACCTCGTTCCGACCCGCCCCGACCGGACGCCTTTGGTTTTGCTTTCTCTCTTACCAAGTACGTAACTTGGTCAACTCGCAACTTCACAGCATCAATGTCTCCGTTCCCAGCAGTCAAATGCCATCAGCGTGCTGTCTGTTGACTCTTTTACCTTTTACTTGACTTTACACTGGGATGACCAGATTTTCATGCGCAGTTCTTCCGCTAGCGCACCCCGAGACAGTGCCTTGCAACCAAAGATGCAATGCTCACACCAGGCCCGACATGCGAGCATTGAAGACGACCACAAGATATCAAAAGATTCTGCCGGCGGGATAGCAGCTTGAGCGCCATAGACGTATTCCTGTCAGAGATTTTTTTCAATGTGCTGCCTGCGAAGCAAAGTGTGACAGTTTGGTGTGCCACACTGTTGACTTCGACTTGATGAATGGAGACTACTCGGCACTCTGTGATGCTTAAAGACATGATTACAATCAAACTGTTTTTCCATATCGGAAAGAGGGGAAAGTCACTGATCGAGGTCCTCTTAGTATCGTCTTCTGGCTGAGACACCTTCCATTATGTTTGTTTTTTACCCCAACATAAAACCGTTAGTTTTATTTCTCACGCCTTTCTCAAGTGCACCGCTGGATGGCGCAAGGTCACGATCTAATTTCCACTCTCAATGAGCTCTATGAATCGTTAAAGGAGAAGCTGGTCCCAGTGCCACCTATCTCCATTCCAATGGCAGACGCAACCACCGCATCTTCCAAGTCATGAAATACGATTGTTGGGTCACGATGATAGTCGCTCTGAGGCAACGGTAGATGTCATTGACCCTGGTGGAACTGAGCTAGGTGGACGACGACCGGGAGATCAACATTTAAGTAACGACAGTAGAGGAAGGAAGCTCATGGGGAGACCCCTGAACAGTGAGCAAAGCGCGTTTACACAATCTCTGTCGAGTCTGGGTTTCGTGGTGTAGTGCTCAGCTGATGGGGATGGGCGGGCATTGAGCACCGCCCTCACTTCTGTGCGCCATCATCGAATCACGCGACGCAAAGAGCGTTTCACCCTAGGAAGCCCGCCCTTCGATGCTTCTCTGATTGGCCCGCGAACGGGCAAAACTATACTCAAAACCTTAGATGGGTCGACAGTGGGCCGTTGAATGCACCTTTGCAAGCAAACAACCACTGTGCTGGAACGCCTTCCGCGAACACATTCGATCAAACACTGCTGGGGTTCCGTCGATGCTTGTTGACAGGCATGGCTGATTTGGCTCAGGCGAGAGAGGCAGCGGCTGCTTGAAAGAAACTGAACCTCTCGAGAGCAATGTCTGATCGCGCGTTCGGTCAGCCATGCATACTGGTGGTGGCTTATCCAACCGTCTTGGTTGGAACGGTGACACAGCACCGCGATGATCTCCATCTACCCCGTGCGTTTGAGGATCTGGCTGGCTGCGACGGCATCAAACGTCTACCGCATGCATAGCATCGCGCTACGATGAAGTATGTGCCAGTAACCTACTCAATCGGTCACATACCTCATATACCACTACATAGTACACACATAGTAGTACTCTCTAAGTATTTCCCCAAGAGCGAGCCATGCATCGTACGACAGCGGACGCCTGACCTGTCTTCCCCACGACGCGTTGAGTATTAATCAGATGCACTGTTGCCGTCGCGACTCGAGAGTTTCTGCATGTCACAATGTAGTGAGAGGTTGCCGTCCGTCCACTACTTAGTACTACGAACATATTACAGGAACTAATTTGGAGATCTTTTTTACTCTCTCATTTACTTCGTAGGCTAATTATTACTCGCCAGTGCTTTTTTGTTGTGATCACAATTTTTTTGTTCCAAGCCTCGCGACTTCAGGGGCGAGTCAGGGGGAGAACCAGGTCCTGAACTGGTGAATGCACGTCTAATTAACTAAGTGGAGGCATACAGTACTCCGTAATAGTTCCTAGCAAGAAAAGACGCCTCGTCGACTGCACTAGTCTGGGTGCCGGGGCATCGCGCTATCCCGGCTTTCCGTCACGGCCGTCCTTCCTTTTGCCACGCACCTTGAGGCGCTCACGTGCTTTCTGCCTCGTCGCAGAACGAAGTGGATGCCGGTTGGTGCCACAGCTCTCGAAGACACCGAACTTGACGTCCGCGTGCATGCAAACGGTACCACGATTACTGGGCATGGCCTTCACTATGCAGGTTGGAAGTGGACTGGCCGAAATGGTTTGACGGTGTATCAGATGTCCGAGCCCGCTCTCGTACCGGCTTTCCCACCCTCACAGCCTGCGATGCAAAATATCACAGTCAATCATGAAGCTCTCGACCACGGGGAGGAGTCTGCGCCCGAAAATGCACCGCGAAATAATATCTAGCGGTTGGCTGAGGGTTGAAGGGTATCCTCCACGAGAAAGAAACATACGTGAACACGAGTGCATTGACATTGATGATGCCGCCAACCCATCATCCTTCGAAACTGCCACCAAGGTGATATGTACTTGTGGCGCGATCCACTCCAAAGCAGATAACAGAAGGAGTGTGAAACTGCATTCAGATCAAGCAGTGGGGGTATTCAGAGCAGCAAAACCGTTCTTGAGGAGGGAGTGGCTCTGTTTCCCGCCCATTTGGAGGATCGCTCTGCAATGTACTGGCGACATGCAGTACGGAGTAGTACGAGTACTACGCAACCGTCAGTCAAGGATGTTTCTCCAACATCAATAACCATCGTAGTTGTCATCTGTAGAGACTCGTGAGTCCAGAGATGGGTGTCGGACTACTTCCGCGCGGTTGTTCACTGTTATCCTGCATGCAGGCGGAGCCGTTTCGGCCATTCATCCTCAACCAAACGGGATCGCTTCTTCAGAGATCGGAGCCGCTCCGCCCGAGGCCGTCGATCGATCCGGCAACGGTGAAAGTCAATGATGAGAACCCGACCCAACTCCTCATTCCAGAGCATGTTGTCCAACCTCAGATCCCCATGCACCACCCCGCACAAGTGAAGCTGGTTCTTCGATCGCGAGATCTCTCGACTCAGCCGCGAGTTGGCATTGACAGAGTTGATTTTCTCGCCCCCCCCAACCCATCAGCAGCATATGTCGAATTTTGCCGGCGCCGTGGAGGAAGTAGATTTGGGCCATATCAATGGCCCCGAGGAACACCGGAACCGCCGATCCCTGCACTTTCTGGAGGATCCTGTAGATCTCTGCCTCCCGAGAGACCTCCTCCCAGAGCCAAGACGTGGTGCCCTTTCCAACGATGGTATACCCGTACGTCGCACACGTAATTTTGAACGGCGCTCCGTAGGATCCCCAACCGCCCATGGGAGTGCAGTAGTGGTCCAGATCCTGATCAAGCTGCCGCTTCAACATTTGCACGAGTTGCGTTGCATCGATGCGGTGCAGGTCGCTGTCAGCCCCTTGTCGATGGAGGTCAACATTGGGGCACGCGTCGTCCAAACGACCACCTTGTCGCAACCCGAGAAGGCATCGCTGCGTGCAGAAGCGGTTCGCATGCTGGCGGGCCTTACCGCGTTGTTCGCGGGTGGACGCGCGCGTGGAACGCTTCGACGATGCCCGTTGGCTTGGTGATGATGACGCTTGGCTGAATCCGTGCTTGCGCCCCTGCGCTGCCGGGACATCGTCAGAGTCGTCCGAACTGCCAGCGTCGGGCGGCGGAGAGGACTCCTCTAGAGGCCTGCAGCGGCTCGCCATGGACCGGGTAGTGATGCGATGGCCCTCTGCGACGCGCTCCGATGGAGGCGATAAAGGCAGATATTCAGACTCTGAGCTCTGATGGTCTGAACTGGACGAGTCTGTATCAGGGATCTTCGCCATGTCATCAAGGTGTTCTCCCCAAGTCCGAAGACGTTTCTTTGCGTCATTCCGCCATTTCTGATCTCGGACTGTGGATCGACAGCACATCAGGCAAAAACAGAGGACTCGCGCGATCGACGTCTTCTCGATGTCAATCTCAGCGCCTCCTCGGTTGGCGTCCACATTTGGCTCGCAGATGTAGTAATGCAGCTTCCAGAATTCGTTTTTGGGCACGTGAAGAAACACATAAGCGATGCCATGCGAAATGTAAGAGAACTCCATGCCCTCATCTATCATGACGTTGTATTCCTGAGCCAGGGTCGCCCCGGTCCTAGATTCTGCGGAGTTCTTCATCTTTCCATCCTCATCAGTCGGAATCGTGTCTTTCTTGACAACCTCTTCCACAAAATTCATATCCCGGAGCCCAGCTCGGAGACACTGCACGTCGAGCTTATGTGGCGGCTTGAGCTCGGCCGTTGTCAATAGACAGTCGGCATTGTCATCCGTTCGATGGAAGCAATACCAATCTGGCCGGAGCCACGTGCCTGACTGACCATCGCTGCCCCCTCTTCCTTCTCCAGGGATCGGGCGTAGTAGTGTTTCTCGAATCTAACGTCGTCAGGCAGCCGGAATCGCACCCTAGCGTCTGGGAGCTCAGATAATTCTTGAATAACGTTGGCGACCGGCTTTACCACCGCCATATCCTCGTATCTATCAAGGTCATACTCGCTGCGTAACGGCTGGGCAACAACGTCTTTGAAAAGCCCCTAGAGACGGGCGACGGAATGGAACAGCCGAGGCGCGGTTTCGCCTGCTGGCTTCAGAAAGCCACACACGTCGTTGAAGATTTGGGCCATCTCCTCTGGGAAGCCCGACCAATGGCAGAGTTCTTCCGGGCAGAGTTTCTCGCGGCGTGCCAAAATGGTCCCTCGTGTGGATTCAGCGCGCGTACCAACCTGTAGCGGCCGCGACAACCGTTCATGGGCAACTTGTAACAGCTCTTCAAACGTTGTGGGCCGATTTTTTTCTTCCTCCCTTTTTCGCGCCTCTTCTGCTCTTTTTCGTCGCTCTCTCTCTTCCCTTAGTTGTTTTTCTTTATCGGCTAGCTGTTTTTCCAGATATTCCAATTTTCGTTGGATGTCTTCATTATTGGATAAATGACGGTTTTCGGCCATAGCGAACCGCAAATCGGGCTTTGTGGGAGTATCGTCCTCATAGGGTTGGGTGTTGGTTAACTGAAAGTGTCCAGATGAGCAAGCCAAGACCCAAAGGTGCTGAATCCGATGTGAGAAGAGCTGGTTCTCGAAGACTGAGGCTTGATGAGGATTATATATTAAAATAATCCATAGGCGTGAAGGTCACCACAAGGCAGTTGCGGCTGGAGCGAGAGCGCGAAAGGGCAAGGTGGTTATGCAGCCAACCCAGCTTGTTCTGCCACTCTCTACCGCCTAGTACTCGTCATCTCCCACTTCTGCCTGTCTTTCCCTCTCGCTCTCTCTTACAAGCAAGCATCTCCCAGAATAATTATAATTTTAGTTGAATTCCATCTCCCGTTGTGGAGTTTTCTCAATGTCCCAATTCACCTCCGGCACTGCCAAGGTTTACAGCCGGCAGGCCTAGTTGTTTTTGCTACTCACGGTGTCAGATGGGCGCCGAACCGTGGGAGACTGGGTTGGGGTCAGATAGGTACTACTACTGGTCAAGTATCTAATCTCAGAGATGCCCGGTTCTATCTAGCGGATATATTCTACACTTAGTTTGATGGTTTTCTTAATCAGTCGATCCTTTGATTTGCACTCAAATTACAAAAGCACCACAGTCATTCTTGAGATGATGATGCAGAAGACTGGCACAGTAGGAATCCCACCGCCACTAAAGTCATTATGATACTGAAGGTGCAGATGCGTGACGAGCAGAAGCTCAGATACACAGGTGGACGCTTTCAGCAGACATTACAATCTTGTCCCTCAGCAAAGGAGGGTCAAGCTGCTCTTCATCTCCAGGATTCTGGGATTACAAATGGCCCCTTCCAGCCCACAACCGGCCCCGAGTCGCCCAGCAGCATCCATTGCACATTGTCACCGTGGCCGCTGTTGCAGTCAGACTGGTGGGGACCCAGGGACTCCTCAAAGAATGGTTAGGATAGGAAAATGACCAAAGGCGCTGAACGCAGGGCAGATGGATGGTCACGTTTCGCCGAGGGGAGGAGACGCCTAGGCATGGGGCATTGTCCCATTCAAGGAAGATGATTCGACGGCGCGAGAATCGGACGGCGTTGGGCTTGCGCGATTGCAACCTCGAGGAGATACGAGATGAACGGGGGGAGGGATAAAAAAAAAAGAAAAGACCAAGATGGAACAAGAGCTGCCGGACCTTGGGGGGATGCACACGCGCTGTATACTACTACGCATCGCAGGGCCGAGCAGAGGAGCGGCAAGGGAGCCGTGCAATGGGAGTTGCCTTCGGCGCCCGCGCTCCGGCACTCAACTGACACGAGTAGTTTAGAACAGCGGATGTCGGCCCCGTCTTCTTCTTGGCAGGACAAAAAAGGAAAATAAACAGAGTAGCGTGTGGATGCTGTGGTGTTTTGACAACCCCTTTTCAACCCACTGTACTATGTACGAGTAACTCCTCCGACAGGACGGAGTAGGCTACAACTACTGTACTACTATTGTCTGTCCAGCTCCGCACCCTCCACGGAGAAATAACCAATACATCGTCCTACTCACTAGTATACCGAGCAAATATAGGACAACCAACTAGAGCCGAGAAAGAGATTAAACACAATTGAAAATGGGCAGGAGATAAAAGGACTGCAAGACCCACTGTTCGTGTGCTCAGCGTGACACTTGCGACTCCCCGTCGATCCCCCAACTGCCAGTCTGCCACCAACACACACACACACACGCACACATACAGATAAGAAGACAGACAGACTCGCATCGACTTTTGTTTCTCCAGTCGCCAACAGTCGGTACTACCTACTACTGGTACAAGCGTGCATCTTGCACTGCATACTTGCTGCACGCATCGCGTCCGTCACCATGAAGTACTACCCCGTCGCTATCTTGCTTGCCATCATTGGGTATGTGCGACTTTACTACTATGTACTTACTTGCTCCTGGCATGCCCTCGTCTGCGATGCACCATGGGTGCGGTGCTAGTAGTACAGTCGTACTAGCATCCAGAAGCTACCGGGCAGCGAACACACAGCAATATGTATCTCCTGCTCCATACGACTGACTCCTCCCTTCATCTCTGCTTACTTGTGTTTCCTTTGACTAGTCTCGCTGCAAACCGTAAGTACAGACTCCCCCGGGCGACGTGCGACATACGAAGCAATCCAAATCAATTATTCCCTGCGTCGGGAAAAATGATAAAGCTCTCGTCTCTAACCACACGCGCCATCTACCTGGGAACACCTGGCACATACGTACAGAAATCGCAGCAGCGCCCCTTGCAGAGCCGGAGCCAGCCCCAGTCCCGCAGCGCAAAGAGCCCACGAACTGCCCGGCCATGGGCGGCGCATGTTCCAGCGGCGGCTGCCCGCCGCCGTTCCGGAGGATTTACTATGACACCGGGTGTCCCTCGGGATCGGCGTGCTGCATCTACTGAGAGTCGAGAGTACGATGTATCGAGCTGTGTTCGGGGGCTGGGGAAGAGAAAGTTTGACCGTGCGTGTCCTGGAGGCTTTGTTCGTGGCAGCGAGAGAGGAGAGACAGAGGGGGGAAATCTTGATGTTGGTAGTCTTCGTAGGACCCAGGGATTCCGTGTCTTCAAGTTTGTCCGCAAGTTGAGGTGGTGCTCCTGGAGGAACTGGTCTGTAAGTGTCGTTTACATAGTAGCATCTAAATCCGCGGCAAAACTCACGATCCTACCCGTTACTGTTGGACCAAGTGCAAGAATGTATACATCTCCCAGAGGGGGGTCGTGGAAGTAAGGGATTGGCCGGCTGGACAGAATCCGGGCTTCGCTTTGAAGGTGAGACTATCTTCAACAAGACAAAGATTCGTGCACATCTCCTTTGAAGCTGCAGAAGCGTCAGGATAGACCTCGTCCGGCCCCTTGTGCAAAAGAAAGGAGTACGCGATCCGTGCAAGGCATTGTCTCTCTGTCTAGTACTGTTAGTGAAAGAAGCAACTCCATGTTCATTTCCATCCCTCTGCAAGTGGGGACATCCGCAGCCTGAAGACTCGAGTCGGTATGTACAGAAGTACTGCAGTTAGTAGTAGTAGTGAGTCCGTAGCATCGTTGACTCCAAAGCATATTGGGAGACGAGTGGGTGAACAAGGGGGAACGGTCACATGACCTCACTCATCTCTGTTCTGCACACCGACTTGGCCGACAACTCGCCTCTGGCCAACTGGGCTGCGAAGTCCGACTCTGCCACCTCCTCGTGGTGCAGCCTGGTAACATCACCAGAAGGTGATGGCCAAGAGCAGAGCGG
>FQSS02000175.1:0-53993 GCA_900128795.2 Malbranchea cinnamomea
AAGGTGTGCAGAACTCTCAAAAATACAGTATGTATTGCTCGGGGCCTGGCTGGATGCAAACAGCAGTCTGCTGACAAACAGCTCCAGAGAGCCGGTCATGCATCAGGTGACTGCATCATTCGCCATGCTGGTTTCCGCACATGGTCAAACAGCTTCTTTTTGGTAAATACCTAGGACTCGTTTCCACTAATTAGTTAGTTAGCTATCCGCTGCTCGAAACACAGATACCATCAAAAATCATATCCGGCTCCCTAACTGCAGCTACAGTAGTGGATTGTTTGTGACACTTGAAACAGTGCTTCTCGGCCATTCTTAGTGCATAGAACAGTCAGTTGTTCATTCTCTCCCTCCTGTCCTTTCCTACTCTGATAGGATTCTGGGTACTCCGTACTGCTGCAGTATGTTCGACATGTTTTGCTCTGTTTGCCTGCCTCTTCGATAGACTTTCAGATCTTCCATAATAAACACACACATAGTATCTGGATCAGCCAATAAGACTTGGAGACACTGGAGTGTATGGAGTATCTCCTGAAAAGGTGCTTGGTACTCTGCATGGTTCCTTTGTCCCTATCTTTCTCTCTCATTTTGTTAGCTTATATCTAACTTTTTATTGGGATCTACTCTTTCCGCTTTTCCTTTTGTATAATATCTCCTTTTGTGACAGCCCATACGCATGGAGAACGCAGGGCATTCTCTCCCATCTTCATCCAATAAATCCTAGTCCCATGCAACTGAAAATAGGCGCTTTCCTCGTTCAGATCACGCAGCTTGGTAGCCTCCAACTTCGGGCCAAAAGTGAGCTTTGAGAACAGCGCCAGACTTGAGAATTTTCTGTCTCCAAGTGTCAATTCGGTCGCCATGGTCAAACTGGGCCCTTATATCAAACGCAGAGATGACTGGGGCGACATTGAGTACGAATGCGCGTATTGCGACAGAACCTTTCGCTCCCTGAACGACTTGGAGAGCCACTGTCGATTCTCCGGTGTGCATGCCTGGTGTGATCGCTGTGAACGCGTCTTTCGCAGGCCCGGCGCCCTGCAACAGCACCAGCGTGATTCATCGGTTCATATCGTGTGCACCATTTGCCGGCCCTACCACGACTTCTCGTGCTATTCGGATTTAAGGTGGCACAGGAGAGTGATTCATAATCTCCCCGTTTGCCTGGAATGTGGTCGAGAATTCCAGAATGAGAATAACTTGAGGATGGTAAGACTTCGGGCAAAGCCCTTTGGGGCGGATGGTTCTGGGCTTGCGCTGATGCATTGTTGGTTCACAGCACCGTAAGGTTCACGCTCCGAGAAACCTCCCATGCTTTGGCTGTGGCAAAGATCGCATGTTTGCTTCCTTCTCGGCCATGCTCATCCACCTCGAGGCCGGCAATTGCTCGAGCGGCGCTGACAGAGACCGGATCAATCAGCTCGCATTTGAGTGTTATCAGCATAAACGGTACTCGACGTTCCCTTCTGATGATTACCCTTTCTTTTGCCCCGAGTGCAACATCGTATTCCCCACAGTATCAGGGCTCTTTCAGCACGCGGAAAGTTGTCCAAGCTGTGAGGATTTGCTGGTGTGGCCGAAATGCCTAGGAAAACTCCGCCTTTACATATTTACTAAAGTACGCTAAAATAGTGTAGTGATACCCACTACTTACCTTCATATTTTTTTTTTCTAATGTTCTCTCTACAAATCAACTCCGTTCTCCAGGGCTCTTTTTGCGTTAAATCTCATATGTGCAGCTTGCTATGTAACAAAACTAGACCTGTGGCCTCGATATCCTCCTGTGAGTGACTGTGGATTGGAGAGAGCTCTGTCAAATGAATATCGTCAAAAGATTCAAGATATCATCCTTCGGCATGGATGCGTATGAGACTTAAGACCAGTCCATTGGAATTCCGCTGGGTGCAGTAGACCTGGAAAGCCAAACGATGTCGGATACACCCCCCTCCACACACACACACACACACATATATATATATATAATAGATAGTATTGTATATACTCCTCTCCTCTTCACCTCTTCACGAGATGCTCACAAAGAATGGTTTTTCTCCTTTTTTTCTCTCCACTGTAGCCATCTTCAACAAATCGTCCCCAACAGCCAGTCGCAACTTCTCTGCCGTAGCTGGACTGTCAAGCACCAACGGTTCAACCACACCATTATCCCGCCTGGCACTGAGAAGCGCATCCCTCAACGCGAATAATACTGTTGCTCCAAGGAACAGTGGTGGCTCACCAATTCCCTTGCTACTCTGAATGGACCGCAGATGTTTCCACGATACGCCCTGCAAGAAGCTAACGTTAAACTCCTGCGGAATGTCGCTAAAACCCGGAATCTTATAATTGCCAGGTCCGCGAGTGGCAAGCTGACCGTCCCTAGTCCAGAGAGATTCTTCCATAGTAAACAGTCCTTGTCCCTGAACGAACGCGCCCTCTACCTGACCGTAGTCAATGGCTGGATTTATGGAACGGCCAACATCCATCTTTATGTCTGTTCGAAGCACAGTGTGGTCACCTGTAAGCAGATCTAGCTCGACTTCTGTGCACGCGGCTCCCTGGATTTCATCTTCCATTAGCTCACGCTTTAGACACGGTGACAAAAAAAATAAAATAATACTCACCTGAGTAAAGTAATAGTACATGGGCTTCTGGGTTTCAGGGTCATAATTACCCCATTGATGCCCGATCTTTGGCATTTTCCAGAACCCTGTCGCTACGAGATTGACCCTGTCCTTGTATGCAGCGGCGGCAATAGTTTTCATTGACGCATCACGTCCGAATCTCTCCCAGTAGGGTTTCAGGCGTTCATTAAGCTGGTCACAGGCGTTCTTCACAGCCATACCATTCAGATCACTTCCTGAAGAAGCAGCAGTAGGGGACGCATTTGCAACCTGGTAAGTCGACGTGTCCTGCGTATAGACGGACTCCAATGGAACGCCCAACTCTTCAGCCGCAACCTGACACATCTTGGTATACAAGCCTTGACCCATTTCGGTACCACCGTGGCTGAGGAGGACAGAGCCGTCGGCATAAATCTTGACAGAAGCACCAGCCTGGTTGAGATGCAAAGCTGTCGCAAAGGACAGTCCGAACTTCGTAGGAATAAGGCAAATTCCGCGTTTCTTCCACTTATTATTAGCGTTGAACTCGGCTATTTTGGCTTTTCTTTCATCATATCTTGCCTCCCTGCGGACTTGCTCGAGAAGCATTGGAATGTGCCAGTCTTCGTCAATGATCTGATGAAACGGTGTCCTTTGGCCCTCGGAATAAAGATTCTTCCATCGTACTTCATCGATGGACATATTCAAGCCTTCTGCTATGGCATACATGTAGCTTTCGGCAATGAACATGGCCTGGGGACCTCCGAATCCTCGAAATGCGGTGTTGGAGACTGTATTTGTCTTGCAAACCCAGCCACGGATGTGGCAATTCGGAATATAGTAGCAGTTGTCCAGATGAGTGCAGCAGCGATCCATTACCGCTCCACTCATGTCGAGCGACCAACCCGCGTTAGCATAGCAATCTGCATCCAAGGCTACGATCTTGCCGTCGTTCATCACACCCACCTTCCATCGGCACATGATTGGGTTCCTCTGGCCCGTGGTTATCATGTCCTCGTCACGATTCAACATGGCCCTCATCGGGCGACGCTCTTTTTTGGCCGCAACCGCAAGTATACATGCAAGCTGGACACTCCTGGACTCTTTCCCGCCAAAAGCTCCCCCCATTCTCTTCACGCGTGCGTTGATACGGTTACTTGGAACACCCGTAACACGGCTAACGAACTCTTGTGTCTCCATACTGTTCGCATGTCAGTAATGCTCGAGATCACAAGAGACAGGTGAACTACTTACGTGTTCTGGGTAGAGGACCAAACATCCATGGTCCCGTCTTCGGCATGAGGAATGACCAACGCAGCATTTGTTTCGAGATAGAAATGCTCCTGACCACCCACTCGGGTAGTACCTTCAAAGATCCGATCACAGCTGGCGAAAACTTCTGTCATCTTTTCTGGAGGTACACCTTTCCTCAGTTCTTTCCCATGTACATAAAAACTCTTTTGCTCTATAGCTTCGTCGATGGTCAAGATCGCAGGCAGATCCTCATACTCAACCTTGACAAGTTTGGCAGCTGCCTGTGCTTGAAGGGCAGTCTCTGCATACACCAAACCAATAGGCTGGCCATGAGAGTACACCTCATCAGTTGCAAAAAAAGGTTCATCTTTGACTATTGACCCCCATTTATTCGCTTCGGGAGGAATGTCGTTCTTGTCCACGTAGCCAAGGGCTAAATCAGGACCAAGCGCAGGCGTCCAGTCCACGGAGAGTATCTTTGCATGAGCTCTTTCCGACAAAACCAATGCTCCGTAGAGCTCTCGGTCTTGGGGTGGCATATCATCGGTATACTCTGCCTGACCCGTTGCATGTTTCAAGCCTGACAAATGGGGTATCTGTTTGCCCACTACTCGCTGTTCATGAGGATTGTAATTATCCCTCGTTCCAAAAGATATGTTGCGATAAACCTCTTCCACTAAGCTCTGGTCAACGTCGCCCAGTTGCAACTCGGCCGTGACTTCGTTCCAGAATCGAACGAAGAGGGAAATTGCCAATGTTCTGCGATACGTTGCCATACCTCCAGGTACGTCAAAAGGAAGATCAAACTCTCTGAGTAATGTCTGAATTGCTCCATCCAAAGCCGCAGATGAAGCCCATTTCTTCCCTACGAGATACTTGCATGTCTGTTTCGCAAGGACAGTCACTGGAGCCATACCTCCGTAGGCCAGCGAGATATCCTCTACAACCGAGTTCTTATCAAGCCGAACTCGAAAACCGGCAGTGACAATGGCAATATCATCATCCTTCCGCTTTGCTTGCTTGTACGATTTGGTGATCTCAGTTACCCCAGAAGGTGGAACTGGAACATGAATCATAGTTATCACACTCCCATGGGGCAGCGCTGTCTTCCTGTACCCGCGGAACATTGATGACATAGGGATGCAATATTCTTCCTTGCCTTTGTGTGCCGTGACCGTTGCACCTGCTGCAAGAAGTACGGGGTTCATATCGGATATCGGAGACGCAGTGGCAATATTCCCAGCAAGCGAGGCGGCATTTCGAATTTGGCGTCCAGCAAAATGTCTCAGTGCCTTCGCCATTGCGGCAAACACTGAGCCACGTTGACCCAGTTTCCGTGACAAGTCAACACACACATTTTCAATGTTTGTCAGAGATGCGTTGCCTCCTATCACTAGTTCATCCATGTTTGAAAGGTCACTCGGCACAGATATTGTCCCTAACTGCGGGATATCCCCAATGAACACAGACACTGGATACGAGGCCTTCTTAAACCTGATTTCGACCTGTACTTCACTAGCTCCACCAACCATCGTTGCAGAAGGATAGGTTGACATCAATTCCAACAACTGAGACAGGTTGACCGGCCGGAACCAGATCTTGCTGGAGTCCCCGTAGCAGACCGGAACGTTTTCGTGTTTAGAAAGTCCAGGTGGGTATATCAGTTCGGACGACGGTGAATATTGTTTGAAATTGAACTGAGGGACAGGACTTGGCTTTGAAACTGACGGGGAGGTATCTCCGTCGGACATGCTTGTTTTTGAACTGAGGCCATCCTCTCCAAGTCCAGGGGACGGCTGCTCGAAATCACTGCCGTCTGACGAGCATGAACTTTTTCCCGGGTCATCGCGACAACAGCCTCCAGGTCTGCCACACGAGCCACTTGACGGCCTGGATCTGGCAGGCAGGTCTCCATCCACGTAAGATGCTTCTTGGCTCAGTTTATCGTTTACTGTAGCTGAATCGGAGGTAGCAGATCCGCTGTCGACGACTTGCCCTTTGAGGTCTTCTGTTATGAATGTTTTGGCCGCCTCTAGGATTGGTTTGTACCCGGTACAACGACATAAGTTCCCATCGAGATGTCCTTTCATCTCAATGTCATTGGCCGATAGATGAAACTTCCCAGTGTCCGGATCGTATGCATTCCTTATAATCGCATAGAGAGACATAACAATTCCTGGCGTACAAAACCCGCATCTTCATAGTCTTTGTCAGCTAGTTATGAAGACACGCTTTTGTCAGAATTAGCATACGTACTGCGATGCATGGAGCTTCCATATTCTTTCTTGCAACGGATGCGGATTATCAGTGGTTCCAAGCCCCTCAACTGTGATTACATGCTTTCCGACAACTAGAAATCAAGGTGTTAACCATGACCGCGATAAAACATCATACAATACTACCTGAGCAAGACTCACCTCCCACCAAAGGATAGAGACATGAATTAACTGACAAGTGTCTGATCTTCCGTGTATCCTTCACGTCTCTAACCTGTAGGACCACCGTGCAAGCACCACAGCCTCCCTCACCACATCCAAGCTTAGTTCCCTTCAAACCATGTTGAGATCTAATAAAGTCCAGCAAGGTCCAGTGGGGATTTGGATTTTGGAGCTCAATTCTCGTGCCATTCAGGTAGAAGTGCAGTGTCGCAGACGTATAAGTCGACTTTACAAGTGTCCGAAGGGCCTCGTTGCTCGGGATTACAGCGTCATATTCAATGCCGGGTGTCCTAGAGCCCATTGTCCTTGATGCTTGGGAGAGGTAAATCGCAAGATGAAAAAGCAGCCCTGAGACCAGTAGCTCTCAAATCAGTCTAATGACTTTCGTCAACGCATTCCCCAACTCAAGTCATCAACGACGCGGAGGTAGTTGAAGTAGACATAAAGATCCTTGACATCTCGAGCGCAGTGCACACAACCATATGGCGAAGCAGCACGTCGGATTATTGGACTCAAGGGTGCTGAACTGAGGGGTAAAGACGGCACATGCTGTCGTCCCCATCCCTGGCCAATCTTCAACCACAGAGTGGCGAACAGCCAACTTCTACGTGGCTGATGTCAATCAACCCCAGTCCGCATGCGAAAGAACGGATATTGACCCTGAGCGGGTGGAGTTCGGCTCGCATGTAGTATGGAGCCTCAGATAAAATGTTGCTAGTAAGTAGTATGTACTACTACTACTATCTTCCCCTCCCATCCTAGTGATGTCGTAAGTAGTGCTTTTGATCTGATGAGATGAAGAATCTCCAAACACTAGTTAATGATGAGATAACGCGCAAGTATCGTATTTGCAGTTCGTATTTGATACGGAATGCCAACTGTAATACAATATGTTATGATTGTATTGTACGGAGTAAAGTGATCTGTATCATGCATGAAGGCCAAAAATGGGGTTTCCACATAGAGCTGAAATTTAGGGCTTGGGGCTAGGGTGGCTGGATTCTCTTGACAATGCTTCTCAACAACCTCTCACTCCAGAGTACTACAACCATCCCGCTGTGTAGGAGCAGTCTCCCACTCCTGGAAAGCGATGAATGCATTTAGTTCATGATTTCACAACTGAGAAGAAAATCGTGCGCAGGCTTCTAAGGACCACAGTAAACCTTGGTTCCTGGCGGGAGTGGACGATTCTCATGCAACAAGGGACAATGCATCATCACAACCCGCTGTTGAACTGAACGTCTCATTATGTGGAGAAGGAAAAGAAAATGCTGCTGTTGCTGTTGTTGTTGTATTTGAAACGACTGTACAAACATGGGGCGTCAAATCTCCATCGATGCCGTGTTCATCCACTGTGACCCAAAGTGCCAATGGTCAATGGGACTGTCTAGTTAGAACAGGCAGTGTGAATGCGGCCCTTCCACCTAAAAATAGGCCCGCGTATGTGCATATGATAGAGCCGTTGATGAAGAAGCGAAACTTGCCTCGTTATCGGAGAAGACAGCATCTCAAATTGATGTGGCGGCATCTGCTCCGAAGGGCAACACTCTCGATCATTTCCGCGGTCCCTCGCAGAAAGACGGTATCTCGTGTTTATTGTTGCTGGGAACTTCAAGCCGCAAAACTCGGTTGCAAAGATTGAGAGCGGGGCAGCGGACGCAATAGCATATGGTCGGTTGTTTATCGCCAATCCTGATTTGGTGAGACGACTGAGGGAGGAATTATCGTTCAATTCATACGACCGCGCAAAGTTTTATGGAGCTGATCCTCCAAGCAAGGGATATACGGACTACCCGTTTTACGAAACGCTGGTCAATTAAATCTTTAAGACATCTGATATTGTTCCTCCAGAATGTGAGAATTAAGACAACTGCATTGTCACCTATCCCATTGAGACCCAAGTAGATAGACGTTTCCAACGCACTAGTATGAGCGATGGGATAACAGAAGCAGGCCTTCTTAAAAGGCGGTTGAGCAGGTTACCGGCAATACCTATAGACAACTGACATTCAATTTCATCTCGGCGTAAAAAAAAGGCGTCGAGTCCTGTTAATTTCAGCTTCTCATTATGCCTCCGTTGTCGCCCCTTGTCGCCCTCGAAGGCGAGGAGGATAATCCGACTGAAACTTTCATGGCGTCATGCACTATGGCCCATCTCACGCTCGCCAATTGCAGCGCCATAATCTTTGTGAGCCCATTCGTGTCAAATTTCCCCGCGAGTGCAGACAACTCTTCCAAAGTGTTGCAAGTAGTCATTCCGGTCGCTAGCACAGCCATTTCATTACGAGCGGCTAGCGGACTAGACGCGTGAGACACTTGGTTGTTGTTACTGTTACTATTTCTGTCAGAGGGAGGACAGGAACTTCGCGCCGGATTCGGCAGGTGAAATGCCCAACAAGTCAGTGTCGCGATGTACAAGCACCAAGGGTAGTAGAATACATCCGCGGTGTCCCAGTCGTGAAGACTCATGATGGCATCCTGCAAAATAAAGGCCGCATGTCTCGTCGTTTTCGCGGCTGCTCTCGGGTTCTCGTTCAACCATCGTGTGACAATGCGTTGTGATCGCTCAAAGTCGGTTGGCCCGACTTCTCTGCCCAATATATGCGGCGCCTAGGCTAAGCCAGACCTTGTCCCCAGGCTTGTACACGGGTGGGGGGGTGCGATGGGCATTTGCGTGACGCTCGTAGTCCTCTTGCGTGGCAACCATCAAAGCTTGTGCCCATTCCAATGCCTGGCGAAGGCGGTTGACGATGCGTTCTCCTTGTGCCGCAGGACTATTCTGGCCAGGGGCCGCGACAGTGCTACTGCGGCTCCTGCATAGATCTGTAGATTTAGGATCTCCACATTTAGCGTGATTTGAGCCGCGTCATAGAGGACGTGGGAAGCTGTCTTTAAGCCGGTCAGTTTGCGTGGGTCTGGCATCTGATTGAGCTTCATATTCATGAAATCGGCATCGAAATCAGTTTTCCACAAATCAAACGAACGGCTGACGCGGGATTTCCATACGCCTACTAGATCTGGCGTTTCTGAACGAAGCGTAGCCTGGTCACGACGTTTAGGGTCGGATGATATTGACATCAATCCATGCAGCAAGAATATCCTCGCCAAAGCGTTGAGATGCCGCGGACGACGCATCGTGCTTGGTGTGACCTACGCCTTGAGGGTAGATAAGAAAAGACCATGCGGTTGCTCACGGCGGGAATGTTCAAACCAGTCTTCTGCCGTGGCTGCCTCCCATGTGGCTGGGTCGCAGGGAAGAGAAGACCTAATCTCAAAGGCAGACATACAGAGCGACTGTCAAATTAACACAGCATGCTGGGTGTCCCACATAAAGCAAAGCATTGCCAGCCTTTTGCGCGCTTCTGCCCCCATTGCTTGTTGCCAAGCCGACTCTAGATCATTCGGTCTTTGGACAGTTGGAGCAGTTCGAATCATAAGGCAGTCGCTTCGTCGAATTAGTTTTATGAGAACACGGTGGAACAATTGGGCCAATTCGCGCTGTTTGTGACCAGCGCGCTGCTTCCCGAAGCAGTCAATTAATAGCGAAGTCTGCAAAACCCAGAGCTCTGGTTGGGGAGAAAAATCCGGATGGGAGAAAAGATGAACACGGAGAGAGTCATGAATCCCCACAGCAAGTTGATGTGCTTCCTTCGTGCTGTACGTCGCACCCATTGACAAGACAGCGGCAAGGAACAGTCGATCCACTCTATCCGGATGAAACGTAGGCTGGTGAATCGACGGATATGCTTTGTTGAACCTCGTGAAAAAGAGGTCACAGAAAAGCTGAAGGGAGCTGATGGAAAGGAGATGCGACGACGGATCAACGAGAGACCCTCCAACCGTCAAAGGCTGGAATTGTGAAATAAGGCAGAGTATGCCTGCTCTTGCGGTTGCTCCAACTTGCGGCAGTCGTGACGCAGCTTCAGTGGGGTGCTGAGTGTCGTGGTTCATCCAATTGGGTACGGTAACTTGAGTATCCATCGTAGGGTCTCGGGAAGAAGGGGGGAGAGAAAAGCCAGATTGAGGTTCAGATGAAACGGACACAGAGGTGCCGTGGGATTGGACACCCTGTCGAAGAGGCGCATCTCCAAGAGCTAAGGCGTAGTGCGATGTGGAGGATGTCAAGGCTCTTAAGTGTGGCACCCGGAAAGTCAGTAATAGAAGGCTGCTGTTCTTCATGATGTGGAATGTTTTGATTTTCAGACTGATGGACGGACTGGGACCAAATGTCGGAAGTCCGGTCCGCAAAGCTCATTAAATCAACTGCCAATGGTACATCAATGTGTCCAAAAGCATCATCCAATGACGGGACGTCAAATAACCAGTTATAATTGCTGGTGGCAGCAAAAGGCATGTTGAAGGACGTATGTTTTTCAGGAAATCCTTCAATCAATCATCGCATGGAAGCTGATGAATACATACCCTTAGGAGTTTACCTGTGTCAGAATCAGCGAAGTCTCCATAATACAAGTTCAATTCTCCATTTTCATCCTGCCATGACCCATCCGCGGCATCGAATTGTCCTGGAATCGGCTCGACGTAGGGCTCATATGGCCCACCCGGAACCATTGGTGCGATTAAGGGGTCAGAAGGGTCGATTGGCTGGCATGTATCAATAGCCCCGACATCCAGATTTCCACTCGTGCAAGATTCACTTGAAGATTGAGGAGGGGAAACTGGCGCACCACGCGACGCATCCCCGTAGCTACCACGACCCGCCAAAGTGTTGATCGAAGGTGATGCCGTGGAGGAAGTCACATTACTCTCCTGAGGACGCATGTCACTGAAGCCACCAGTACTTGAACTACTAACAGAAGATGCCACGGAAGACAACTGGGTTGCCGATGTTGCTGCCATCGCTTTCTCTCTCCGATCCATTGCCCTAGATTGTTTCTTGGTAGGTCTCGCCATCGGGATCACGACGCGTTCGTTTCCGGGTTTCTAGCACACCCAAACCGGGACCACCAGCTTCCTCGTCTCGTTTGGCGTGGCGGGCCATGTGCCTCCCTGGTCAAGACAAGTCAGTGAGCTGCAGATCACAGCATGCCGTGTACAAGGACTTCGAAGCTGACTTGCCCAAGAGATCTGGTCGATTGAAATGGACACCACATCTCTCACAGGTGGTGCCGCTTGACCGATGGTTAAGTGCATGCCGACGTAGATGCTCAGCACGAGTGAAGCCCTTGCCGCAGCCGGGCCAATCGCAGAAGTGAATTTTGCCCAACGAGGCTTTCGGGGTTTGAGTAGAGGAACATGACATGATCGTATACTAGCACACTGGATTACGTCGCCTTTCCATTGAAACTGTCAAAAGATATTTGCTGCTGTAAGAAGCAGGCCAGAGGCTTGCAGAGAGAAGACATCGACGCTTGCAAGCTGAAGTTCGAGGCCGGACCAGTGATACGCAATCATGGCCTCGACTGCTCCCATCATCCTTAGCCGCAGAATGATTTTATCCTTTGGGGCTCGGAGAGATGGGCCTCTTATCCTTGCCGACACTAGTCTGTTATGATGAAAGGGGCCGATAAGATCAGTTCGTCGGCAACCCGAGATTGCGCCAAAAGGCTTTCCGCCTTGACTTTTTGCGGCTTAGCGGCAACCTTCACCCCGGGTTATGGCTGTATGATGTATCCGTGTTACAAGGGCGGAACCACCTGGAGCACACCACGGAGTTTGTTTGAATGTATACTACTGTGGGTGTGTACAGAGGTGCAATCTCTGATTAACCCCACAGGTACAGCGTTGCGACTGCAAACAAAGTTGTGGTAGTATCGCTCACCTTGGCAACCATTCATTTCTTCTTTGGTTAGAAGTTTACTGCAGAAAGATAAAGTAATAACCAGGATTCCGTAGGAGAATGCTCAGTTTGCAGCAACTTTACTGGGGATCTCTGCAAGGACAAAGTAGCTTATTGCTACAGCATGGTCACACAAGCAGAGTTGTGCAGGTCGCACCAGTGGCAGCTCAAAAAAGGACAGAAAGAGGTCGAGAAAACCGAGCATTCAGTGGCATAGTAAGTAGGGTGGCATTTCCCGTAAATTGATGCGTCGTAGCTGTCCGACCTTTTAAATCCTGTTGCTCAAGCCACAAAATCTTCCAGAAGGTCCAAAGAACGCATGACAAACTTCCCTTTCTGGTCATGCTCTCAAAATTCAAATCTCTCTATCCTCTGGATATAAACAGTTGTCAGATCGTGGCTATCTGCATAGACCCACTGTGAGGACTCAATCTCATGGGTCGTCGAGAGCGGGATTACGGTATGGTCTTCATCCTCATCACGATCTAACCCGAAAATAGTTCAAAGCGATTTTTTGGAATAGAACGTGACAATTGATTGGAAAAAACTCCACCAGCTTCACTACATACACACCGCCTGAAGTCTGGGGAGCGGGACTCGACGCGGAATCTGTCTCAAGACTGTATCTCCCTAGCTGACCCCCACTTTTGGCATCAGTCAAGCATGATCGACTCTTGCCAAGGTGGTGAAACGCAAGCTCCTTTAGATAGCGCGAACTTCCTGTGACAACAGTGACAGCCTGTCTGTCAGTTGCTGAGAGACCAACATCATCGTCGCGAGAATATGTAGTGCTGGCGTTGGTCATACATACTCCATTCGATGTACTGACCAACTTGGTAGTCACCAACCTGGTAGTACTGTCCGAGAAAAGATAGAAGGCTTTGTTTCAATAAGCCGACAATCCCAAAAAGCAGAGCACATGGAGAATCACAGTTCATCAGCACAATTCAAATTGTTCTTGCCAGATTGAAAGCTTCCATCTGTAAGCAACGACGGTCCAGACTTTTTATGAACTGGTCGAAATGCCGATCAGACTAGTTTCAGGGTTATTAATGTTGTCTAAAGATCGCAGCCATGATTCGTGAGAGTTCAGGCTCGTCATTATTCCAAAACGAGCATCAGCCCAGCAGGAAACATCGTCCATCCTAACTTCCGAGGGCCCTCGAGTGGAGTGTACGGTGGAAAATTCTTAGTCCGAAGACAGCTTTTATCAGCACGTGACCGGTCCTGATCATTCAATTCATCTGAATTTTGTGATGAGATTCTCTTGTCCTTTTGACCTGAAAAGGGGGAGCAGGTTCTGCTTCTGCCTTCTGCTTCTATTTTCATCAAACCCTAGACTTGCAAGTATATACTAATATGATGGATGTACAATTTCTCTGACAGATTTAATCCTCGGCAGTATCCCTTATGATTACACCTAGTACTAATCACGAATTCAATGTTATACCCCTCACTGGCCAGCACATTCAGCATTACTACTCCTCCTAATTCACGCGTAAATTGCTAACACCATGGCCTCCCGATACCATTACCGCACGCGCCACAACCGTGCACGGAGCGGAAGCAGTACGGCAACCGCCGCAACAGGAATATCCAACGCGTCAACGACCGTCGCGCAGGTCGCCAGCGCTAGCAACACCACAGCCGCAACAACAGCGTCGATCTCTTCAACCAACCCTGTCGCCCCGCATACAGTCCGCAGAAACCTGTTCGCTCACCATATTTCCCGCCGCGTCGTCGCCTCGTCCTCTTCGTCCACTTCCCCGATGGCTGCGCAGACCTCAAAGAACAGTGTCAACGCCCTTGCGGGGGCTGTAGATGGAACTAGCGGTTTATTCTCGACAATATCTTCAGCACCGCTATCAAAATTGGGGTCCACAACCGCAACACCCTTCTCTACAACACCTTTGGATGGTGACATCGTTGCCCGAGATAAGAATGGATGTTATAAGGTTGACGTCCCAGTTTTACCTTCTGAGACAACTGGAGAAGATGGTGAGGACAATGGAACAACTGCAATGGAGGGGGTTGAAGGTGGGGATGCGGGTCCTAACGTTAGTGGTGTTGGCGTGGCGGGAGACGCTGATATGAGTGGGATGAATCAAGAAAGTATGGTTGCCTTTGACACAGGAAATAATTTGATATTTGAAAGCAGTTTGCGTTGGCTGACTTGGTTACCGTGTTTAGAGCTTGACGAAAGTATCAAGGAAATGATGCGTCGGCATCGGAACAGGCAGGTCAACGGCGAGCAATCCGGTAAGCTGGCCTCTATTTCATGTACATACTCTTTACTCCCATTTGCCTGTATATGTGGGCTGGGATATCATAACGTCTTGGGTTCTGGGTTTGCCCATTGATTGTTGCAAGGAATTTTGCCTCAAACTTCCGGCTGACGAACTTGACAAGAGGTGTTTCTCCTGATACAGCAAAGCCTGGTAAACAAAGTGGCATCACTGGACGAAGACAAATGGATGTACGAAATCGAGGACGAAATTCGCGTCTAATACAATCCGAAAACCTCTTCACAATCGGGATAAGGGAAATTGCCCGGAGATCATTATCTTCGCTGAAGCTTAATCGAGATCCGGTGCGGCCGGCTGGGCTTCGACGCGTCGCGGGCTTCTCTGTTGCTGCCTTGCGCCTCCCTGAGATCCTCCGCCACCGAACAGCATCCCCATCATGTCCATCAGGGGGTTGGAATGTTTTGGGATTTTGATTCCAAAGTAAATTTCGCCGATATGCGCTAAGGCATTGTCCCAACCGCCCGCCTCTTCAATGTGTTGGGAATATTGTCTGAGCAACAGCTTGTAAAGGTCTGGGGCCCCACGCTGAACTGCGAGCAGCAGGAGGTTAATGAAGTTGAGAAGCGGTAACGACGGGTAAACACGCATGTCGTTGCTCTGACTGCTCACTTCCTGGACCCCGAGCGCCTGGCCTGTCGATGACTTTGATAGCTGACTTGTGAAGATCAAAAATGCCTTGTTGGCACTGCGTAAATTGCCTACGAGGAGGTAAGGGAATACGGCGCGGGCAGCGTATATGCCTGCTGTGTGCGGCTCGTTGTAGGTATACCACTCGTACTCGAGGCGTGCAAGTGTCTCGGCAGACTCAGTTGTTCCTAAGGCTAGGTGCCGCTCTGCTTCATAGGTTTCATGATCTTTGGAACCCAGTGATTATTAGTTTCCGCAATCATTAAAAACATAGTAATACGAAGGAGAACAAACTGTCAAACGAACCTTCAGCCAAAACAACACCCACGGCATGATGGAGCTCAGCGTCACCTCGTTCTGTTTCGCCAAACCGTATGCTCCACCCAATCATCTCATTGATGAACCTTTTTCGCGTAGGTTCATCGGATGGAAACTCGCGCAGCAACTCAACCAGGCGTTCTATCTCCCACGTTAGCGAGGTCACGCAAAACCAGTTTTCAAGGCTTAATGAAGGTTGTTCGATCGAGGGGTTACGTTTCCAGAAGCTAGTCGAGTCGAAAGTCCCTTCACGCCGCCACTCTGAGGCAGGACACAAAAGAATACGTACGCTTCCTCTTTTTCCCGGCTTCGTCGTCCGTCGCCTCCCACTCAGCCTTACTGTATACATCCGTTACCAGCATGATCGCTAGATCTCCACCACTCGCTGATGCACCTGGAGCTTTCAAGAGCGCCTTCGCGCCGCCGGCTAAAATATCTGCGGCAGCCTCATAATTGGATTGCTTGAGGTAACGAGCAGCAATAACACGGAGTTGTTGGTGGGATTCGTAGTATTGGCCAGCAGCAATTCTGGGATAAGCATCGAGTTAACATCAGAACAGACAAACATTTGGCAGCGTGGGATCAACTCATGCTGCTCTCACAGACTGAGTACTGTCATACTTTTCTTGCTGGCGGGCAATTGTCTTGTCAATGCGAGAAGTCATAGCTGTAATCGTTCGCAGTGAGGTGGGGTAATTTGTAGCGGCGAATAATTGTCTGATGCGGCCACGGAGATCTTGTTCCTTGTCACAGTTGAAAGGTCATGCGATAGTATCCTCTAGGTATTTGGTGTTAAATCGTTGAAAAAGCTCTAGTTCATGTTGCGAGAAGGTCTGATGTGGTCTGTGAGATCTTCTGTAGGAGTCTAGAAATGACGCTCAGGTTGCCCAATCACCACGTGCTACTGGCAGAATCCGGAGATAGCTTCAAAAATCTCAGGGACGCACCAGCATTAATGGACGACACTCAGCGCCAACTCTTCCAATGCGTCCCAATGGATTCTGGGGGATACAGTCGAAGTTTTTTCACTCAATAACTCGAGCTATGGGTGTCCATTTTTTCGATATTCAGCCCCTCAACCGGTTCGCAACATCCAGCGCTGCAATTCGGCGTCCAAAGGTACATCTATACACTATACTACTGTCGCTGAGCGCGTAAGGTTAGCAGAGGATGTCTGACTGACGAATGCTATTCAGGAGATTGCATGTTTTTCCTACGATGATGAGCACAAGTTTCGCCTCGATGAATCTTCCCTACGTTATTACTACCCTCCCAGTCTTCCCGCAGACTTAAACCGGGGGTTTGAGACGTTCGAGAAATTAGACGATACTGCTGACGAACACTTGGACGCACTGCTGGACACGATAATTGCGTTTGAAAAGGAAGAGGGTAAAAAATGCGAGGCGGATATAGTAACATGGCGCGGTATGATCACCAAGGTAAGGAGGCTATGGATGCCGCTATGCTTCGTACCAAGTCCTCTTGTACGGTTGGTTTTTGAACCTGGACTAACTTCCTCTGATGAAGATAATGACAGCCCCTTTCGATAATATGGATGGGTATTATCTACCTTGAAAGGCATATATAGAGGCATTCAGAACTGAGACTTTAAAAAAAACAGGTTCGAAATGAATGCCACATACTACCAAGTGGGCTAGCTTATACCTACTCCGATCCAGTTTTGTCACATCAGCATTTCATGACTAACATTTCCTCTCATCGAAGGGCACAATGTGCGTCTAGCTGCTGTTCCTATCAAGAGTGATCCCTTTCTCCGCTAACCTGTCGCCAAAATCAGCTTCATTGAGGAAAATAACGAATATAAGAACACGCGAAGAGCGATTCAGCGAGCGCAGAAAACGCCGCCGGGGTTCCCGTCACAAGATATGATGATATACTGGGGTATGACAGACTTCTTCTCGTCTCCTGCTTGTCGGAGCTGCTTTTGAGCACCATTGGACTAGGCTAATACAGAATTTTAGGATATAAATTTGAGACGATATCCCTTCTATCAAAGCCCTGGGATGAGGCGTCCCGGGAAGAAATTGAATCCCGCCAGGATCTGGTCGTCAACAATAAATCACAATATTGTTCAGTCGTCCGCACCGGAATAGGGAGCTCAAAGCTCGTCATGGGTGGTGAAGTTGACGCAGGTAATGAACCACCTTCGATAGCCATGCATAATGCTCGATGTACTAACCATTTATGCTTGTGGTTTAGTCTGGGATGCAAAACCCGATAGAAAAGGCGATCCGATAAATTGGGTTGAGCTTAAAACGGCAGCTGAAGTCTACAATGAAAAGGGACTAATGAAGTACGAGAGGAAACTTCTCAAATTCTGGGCCCAGTCTTTTCTACTGGGTGTCCCGAAGATTATTGTCGGGTTCCGGAACGAGCATGGCATCCTCCAGCGGTTGGAGGAGCTGGCAACCCAAGATATTCCTGGCATGGTGAGGCACCGCGGCCTGGGCACATGGGATGGGAATATCTGCATCAATTTCACGGCTAAATTTCTTGAATGTACGCTTGCACTTCATTCTGACCCTCCTTCTTCTTCTCTTCCCTGTGACGTGAACTCATTTTGACTCGTCTTATTTCAGGGCTGAGAAGCATCATCAGAGATGAAGGCACTTGGCGAATCCGAAAACAGGAGAAAACGCCAACTATCGAAGTTTTCAAGGTCGATGAGACTGGGCACGGCGGCATCCTATCGGATGCATTTGTGCAATGGCGTTCCCAGAATTGAATTGCCCTATTCCCCTTCGCTCCTCTCTTAAGTTGGGTGTCGTACTATGGGATGTTCTTTCTGAACCGCTGCGGGGACAAAACTCTCGAGCGGGGGAATAGATACGGATCGGGCTAATCCAACGATCTAGTATTTGACTAGGATAGTGGTCCCAACTAGGGGGATCAATTACCCACATCTGATACCAAGCCTTTACTACTTTTTCCCCATATTGCTGCATTCCCTTTGGTGAATACTTCTGACGACGAGTTCCGCTTCATACCGAACCAGGCGTAACTTGGACCAGGGCAGATCAAAGGGGATGCTAAACATGTCCACACCCATCTTTCACGCCTCGTGATGTAGGCCAAATCAGATGAACATGACAGGCATTAGGACATAATCAACACGATCCAGACATCGCTTCCCATCCTCATTGACAGAGCTCTCCCCGCGTGCCGTCCATAATCTTGTGGGCCACGTCTACACGGGTGACGGTCGGTTTTCTCTTTTTCAACTTCAGGGCGGTGATTCCCGGAGTGCATGGTCATGCCCTTGAACGAACAATTTGGAACTGGGATGGACGCAAAAAGAAATTCAGCGTTGTTCTGATAAACCTTGCAGAACTTGGGGAAAGGGGCCCAAGCAGGCTCTACATCTAACGACCTGTGTAGTGGTCAGTTAAGACATTAGGCACCTCGAGACGGGAGAGGAGTGATGGCCATGCTTATATCAGTATTTTTGGTTGTCTACGGAGTATTTGCTACTATTTACGCCCCGTCCTTGACTCACAGATAATTCTGGCCTTCCTCGACTCGAGATGTTCCGGACGCCAAGACATAAAGTTGATTAGCGCGATCCGATCACAAGCATGAGAAGTTGCGATTATACTCGACACTGTCCAGTCCTTCATTCACATCATCACTGCGGGTGTTGCGGGTGGCTTCCCTGTAGAAGCGAGGATAGATCAAACAATGCACAAGTTCCGCGGAAGAAACTGCTCTTCCTGACCTCGAAGACGAGACATAAACCCCTCAGCAGAGATACGTACTGAACCTCTCGCCTTGGTTCCTCATATGCTATATCTGCTTGCGATGACATTTTCTCCCAACCCTGGTTCTCCCAGAATTTTCGCCGTAAACCTTGGCCACCAGGCATAAAGTGGTACTTAAGCGTTGTAGTATAAACGCTGAACCCCACACCTGTGATGGTATCTGGATCTTGAGACCGTAAAGGGAACAAAGTCTCAGTACGAGAGAATAAAGACATTGACTAGCCTATCTTTCCTGATAGGCCAGGTATTAAAGGACCAAAACATGCTGTCGGTATAACAAGTTATCAACTACGAGGAAAAGCAGACAAGTATCCTACTACGTCGTACACGCGCCCGTTTGAACTGAGGAGCCCTTCTCTTTGATCTGTCACTCTTGGAGCAGCCGTTCATTAGACGTCAGCGATATCATCGCCCCCAGCGACATCCATTTCCAACGAAGCAGCAGCATCGCCAGCATTCGCATTTTCATCACGAACAGCAGAATTCTGCTCGGGTTCTTCAGACTCGCCTGGCTGCTGCGGCTGGATCGCTGGCACGGTGGTGCCCACAGGATTGGCCCCCGTCAGCGATTCCGTAACAAACGCCTCTTCCACCGCATTCTTCCGTCTAAACACCCGCAGCCACCTCTTTCCCCACTCGCACACAAGGCCGTCTTCACGCTGCAGCGACATATCATCCCCACGCTCCATCATCACATCGTTACTTCCAGACGCAACGCCCAACAGTGAATCCTCAATAAGGCGGAACATGCCTTGCACGCTGGCCCTCTCGGATTTAAGTGTCTCATCGATGACGCTAAGCTGAGGCTCGATCAGAGTCGGCTGCACGCGGGCAGCTACAATCTGGCGGATACGACCCGTGACCTTGCCCATTGTTGCGGACACCATTTCATAGATATGGGGTTTCGCGAGAATCGTACCGCCAGCGAGGTTATCGACAAGAGCCCACTCGATGACAGAGAGGGGGGTAAGGATGGTGTAGTTGAGAAGCTTGTCGACGATGCTGATACCGGTGCCCGGTTGGTCAGCCCAGTACTCCATAACTGAAGTTATGATTTGGCGACGGGCAGCGGCGGATCTGGGCCCGATGGCGAGAAGCCTGTCTTTGCAGCGTTCGATGCAAGAGAGCAAGTGGGAGAGCGATTTGGAACCGACAAAGCAAATGGAAGTGACGTATGCATCCGTAGATGGGATAAGAGGATCCGAGACGCCCAGTGCTGCCGCCTGTTCCTCGATGGATGCAATGATTGGGGCGATTTCTTCGTCTGATGCCTTCTTGCGGATGAGTTGCATAATCTCCCTCCCCTCTTTCGCATAAGGCGTAGCTGCCAACAGTGGTTAGTTTCTCAGTGAATTGAAATCAACGAAGAGAGAATTGCTTGTAAACTTACTGTCTTTGTCATACTTGAAGTCGGGAGTATCCTTTTCCTTCTCTTCCGAGATTAATTGCTGGTATGGCTCCGGCAGCGTTCCTCTGATCCGCTGAGCAAAACTCAATCTAATTTCCTTGTCCAACGCGCCAAGGATGAAAGCCTTTTTCGGATGCACATCTGGCAATTCGATGTCGTCGACCCTAGAAAAAAAAATGAATCAGTAAATTGATACGTTCAGATGCAGACAACAAACGATTCGGAGACTTACCACTCGGTCCACTTCCACGTAAACCCAAAATTGCTCAGATGATGCGAAAACCAGTCCAGGAAGCGGTACGCGAGCGATAAATCCAGTCTCTCAACATTGCGATACAAGAAACGAATCGCACGTCCTAAGCTCGGCGCAATCGCCGCCGGTGCAATCTTGCACGCTTCGGTCAAGACGGAATGATAATATACATGCTTGTGTTCCGTAGACGGCAGCTGGAAGAGCTGGGAGAATACGGCATCCACAACAATATCTTCCGGTTTCCAGGTGTTGCGATCACCAGCGACATCACGGAGTTTGTCGTAAGGAGTCGCACGCTTGACGAAGGTATCAGGGGCAAAGTAACAGTCGACGTCAATGAGAAACTTTGCCGTTGCAATACGGTTGAAATCAAGGATGTTGATGGTATCAGCCAATGCGTCACGAACTAGAGAGGAAGTAATATCCGTCGTCGGTGGGACGGTTTCAATGTCTTGATCGCAGTAGACAGACATGTACATCTCAGGGAATAGAGCCCTGGGACCATTTTTGACTGGCTCTGAGATGGTAATGTTCGGAAATGAATGCTTGGTCGCGTCCTTTAGCGGATCCTCGTTGTTCTCTCCACTCGGAGGTATTTTCCAAGGTCGAGGAATGCACGCAAGCTTCCACGAATTCTTAGCCTCTTCTTGCAGTTGGTTTTGCAGTAGGCCAAGTGCATTGGGGCTCTTGTTTTCATCTCTTTCTTCAGAAGGGAATGGGTCGACAAGTGCCTCCAGGGTGTGGGGAGTAGAAGCAATGATAACGGTCTGGTCGAGCAGGGCAGACGCTTGAGATTCGAATCCAGAAGCGGAAGATGCCATAACATATGGAATCGTATAAAGAATTATTTTCACGAGTTCGAGCCCAAGTGACTATGAAAAGTTATGTTAGCTGCGTTACTTTCAGCAGTTCAATTCTGTAACAGCGCACGAATACTTACATCCTCAGAAGACGCCATCTGGAGCTGAGCCGCGCGCTGAAACAGCTGATCTAGCAAAGGAAAAATTCCCTCGCCTTCAAAGATCCCCTGTAGACATCCCAGAAACCTGAGCACGAGCTTCACCTCACGCCACTCGCCAGCGTCAATGTATTTCTGGGCCATCTCCCCGGCCTTGGCCAGAATCGAGGTTGTCAACTCAGGCTTTTGAGCATTAATGACCAGGACAACGGCGGCAACAAAAGGGATCTTCAATGGCTGTTCGACCATGCTGTCCAATTGCTCGAGTTAGTCGGCCCTAGGAGAAGTAAAAGTGTCATTAACCGGTGCGCACTCACAGTTGCAAAACAAGCTGCTGAAACTCATTTCGCAGCTCCTCATCCTCATAATTCTCGGTAACGGACTTTGCAATCTTCGCAACTTCATCCTCCGGTCGCCGCGCAGCCTAGATACGAGCCATCAGTCAGCAGAAAAAAAAAATAAAAAAGGTCTCTATGCCCAGAAAAAAGGAGGGGGGAGAAGAGGTAGCAAAATAGAAACTCACAGACTCCGCAATAGTCAACAACTGTCTCCGAACGGCCACGGAAAGCGGCTCTTCATATCTGCGCCGTTGTCGATGTCGATCGTAACTATCTTCCTCTTTATCGGGAGATCGAGTCGTCAGTACCAGAATATGCGTAGCCCAAGAAGTCCATGCAATTTAGCGAGATATGCGCGAACCACATTTGGGCATGAGGAGGTCCAAAGACCATGTCTGACTAACCTCTATACCGTCTCTTCCGATTGTATCCCCCTGGCGGACCCCGTGGCCCGCGCGATTCGCTGTCGACCATTTCCCCTTGCGAGTATCTGGAACAAAAACCCACTCTGCACAGTGATGAGCTCCAGATACTGTGTGCTCAGCAGCGTAATCCTGTCGTCGTGCGGCCAAGCAATATGCCTGTATACAGAATGGTTCACCGCTCAAGGGCAAAGTTGACAAATGAGCCAATGGCTTGCGCGCTCAGACAAAGGGGATGGGAGAAAATGTGAGTAGGTTTCGCTGAACCGGCACTCCTGGGGGTTCTCCTGGAAAGACAGATGGTATATTAGTCAAGCAGCGCTCACTAACAATCATTATCTCACTCATAGAGCCCTCCATCCACGCGCGTCCTCTCTACAGAATCATCCCACAGCCAGTGGGCATTGGATGCAAACTGTGTGTGTAGTTGGTTACGCGCACAAAACAACGCTCAGGGAAAGCAGAACAACACCTACAAGTTCGCAAAATGAATTTCATTCCTTGGCCAAAACTCGAGAGAGAGTAATTGGTATTAACCACAAAAATTTAATATTGAGAAACGTGCTGCAGTTCTGCAAGTGGACGCGAACGAGATCCCACGCGCATTCAGCTCGAACTTCTCTCAACCCGAGCTGCAATGGAACTCCGGCCCCAATCCAATCAGATCAAGAGACTCTAGTATTAGTCAGTTGGTTACAGTATCACGTGACTTATTGTTGTGAATTCGCTGATATCCAAAAGTCCTGGTGTGGCATAGTCAAAAAGGACGCGTCCAACAGTCGACTCAATGAGAATCCTTTCATCGATACTATGTTTCATTGTGTAACCTATTTTGCTTTAGACCTAGAAACGGAACTTCCCCTGAACCCAGCACAGAAGGGAAGATGAAAGCTGCCGACGTGCAACGACAATCATGAAAAGAAAACGATCATGAAAGAAAATCATATATATATTTTTTTATTTTGCTTTCTTTTCTCGCAACGATCAAAAGGCTTAAGTAGAAGGGGAAGTGGATAAGATACCGGTTGATGAAACGACGGAGACAGCGCAGCACAAATCTAATCCCTTGGGTTGGACATGACCTGGACCTGATGGAGAAGACGAGGAAGAGGCATGAAGAGAGACTGATGGGGTCAAGCAAAATAGATAGGCTAAGTATGAAGCCATGTACTGCGGACTGACGGTATAGCTGGATAAGTCTCCATTGGGAAACCCGCTAGCCGAACTCCGCAACAAAATCGACAGATGGAACCGGCCGATATGATAGACGCCACGCTGCAACTGACAAGGCCATTTAGTAAAACAGCAAAAGCGAAGTTCAAGGATAAGGCACATGAAATAAGAGCTGAGCAATGCAAGCACCTCAGTAGTGACTGGTATCAATCAAGAGAATGGGAAAAGCATGAAAAAAAAATGACAACCGCAAATGTGAACGGGGGAGATAGCCGCCCACAGGTAAAAACTAGACAAAAAAAGCAACTGGATAGTTGGGGCGAAGTTGGAATGTAAAAAAGAATCAAAATCGAAACCATGTAAACCATCTTTCCTTGACTCCACCAAACCAGCCCTGGCCATTTTCGAAAGCCCTCATAGTGGTTTCATCACCGGCATCTTCACATCATCAAACGGGCTAAGCTGACCAAGCAACTCGCCCCGTGTTTAAATAGCAGTCCCAGATAAACCTTGCGAGAGACAACTCCAGAGCCTCAGTATAGACATGCATCTCCCACGTTCGAAAACTCATTTTAACTCGTTTGGCTCATTGTTCGTCATGCGTGCCATTTCGCAAGCCTGGCAGCTCGCTCTCAAAGACTTCGCTGTTGGCACGTCTAATCATATTGTATGAAAAACAATTTTTTTTTTCTGGGGAGTAGAGGGCAACCGTCAGATACGTGGGCGCAAGGGCGTCACAGCAAAAAAGTGAGTTAAAACCACGTTCCACGTTCAATGACGTCGTCAAACAGGCATTCACTTCGTTATCCTTTTGGCCCGTTTCATTCAAGAGAGGTGAGCCATCATTTCCTCTTTAGTGAGGGGCGTGAAATTGTCGATATCCAGACCACGTGCCTTGAGATCATCGCGAGCATGAGGAGGGATCAGGCGATGATTTAGGGAGGGTGCAATCGAAAGTTCTGTGCGTTCGTTAGTGAGAAATGAACAATTTACAATGTGAACTTGACCAGGGCTTCTTACCGTGACGGGAGAAGTCGAAGAGAGGAGGCAAGTTACGCGGGGGAGCGTTGGGATGGCGGGAATCCGGAAGACGAGTGTTTGGGTCCCTGAGTTCATCGAAAAATGGATGGGCCATCGCCTCGATGGCGGCAAGACGTTGAGTCGGAGTGTATTCTAGGAGGGCTGTGATCAAGTCAATTGCCTCATGAGGAGCCTTGCGGAAAACCTACAGAACCAAAGGCAGTCAGAAGGCGTCCTTAAACTGAAAACATGTCGTATTTATGATGGTCGAAATGTGGGGAGGCCTACCTTGTTGAAGGGGTGTGGCTTGATCTGAGGGAACTTGTGCTCCATGTAGTTCGGGTTCATGGTTCTAATCTGCTCGCGAGTTGGAGTGCCAAGGACTTTGATAATCTCAACCAATTGATCAATACCGGACTCGCCTGGGAAAAGAGGCTGTCCGAGCATTAACTCCGCCATGACGCAGCCAGTGGACCAGACATCTACAAACTTTGAGTCAGCAATTGCTAGCGTAATACAAACAAACTGAGCTCCGACATACCGATTTTTGTTGTGTAGTTGGTAGCGCCAAAAATCAATTCCGGAGCGCGGTAGTAGCGCGAGCAGATGTACGACACGTTGGACTCATTCTCAACCAGAATCTTGGCACTGCCAAAGTCACAGAGTTTGAGGATGCCTGTAGCGGGATCGAGCAAGAGATTCTGAGGCTTGATATCACGGTGACAGATGCCTTGCGAGTGAATATAGGCCAAGGAGCGGAAAAGCTGGTAGGTGTAAAGTTTCACTTCAATCATGGGCATGGTGGTCTTCATTTTGTTGAAGTACCGGGACGCGCGATAGACGGTCTCCGGGACATATTCAAGCACCAGGTTGAGGTACACCTCATCTTTCTGTTGTTGTCATCCAGCCGTGTTAGTGTCATCCTCCCACAATACACCTAACAACAATCACTCCAACCTGTCTCCTCCACCTCGCATCGTCCGTCCAAACTGAGCAAAGGGGAGGGGTGAGAAGATCGACTTACTCTATCACCGTTTGAATAGTAAAAAGCTTTTAGCTCAACAATATTTGGATGGCGGACAATCCTCATAATCTGCAGCTCGCGGTTCTAGAAGAGTGTTGTTAATATCGCCCTCATTTGGAGAGACCACGAAAATGGTGGAGGTGAGCGAGTTTAAGTCCAAATCAAGCAACGGCGGGAACTGGGGACCAAAGACATGAACAACAGACAACTTCATAGCAAAACATACCTTGAAGCGCTTGTCCTGGAGGACACGCTTGATGGCCGCATCTTCACCACTAGGAGCGAGCTTGGTCTGAAACACGACACCAAAAGAGCCATTGCCCACGATCTTGCACTGGGTGTACTGAATCTCACGAGTCTCGCCGGTCACACCATCCTGGACCTTCTCGCGGACGACCTCTACAGAGGGTCGCAAAAAACCGGAGAGTTAGCGGTTGTCCCCAGTTGAGAAGAGAAGCAGAGAAATCAGACAGAGAACATGAACTCACCCCCCATGCGCAGGTTGCTGAACATGCTGGGCCTATTCTGTGACATCACTAAGACGGTTGGGCTCTACGACCAAATCGACAG
This sequence comes from Malbranchea cinnamomea, assembly GCA_900128795.2. Classification (NCBI taxonomy): domain Eukaryota; kingdom Fungi; phylum Ascomycota; class Eurotiomycetes; order Onygenales; family Malbrancheaceae; genus Malbranchea; species Malbranchea cinnamomea. The sequence continues at coordinate 26,283 of FQSS02000175.1, forward strand.
AAGCTGCGGCTGGTACTTTTGCTAGTGAGCAAGGGCTATCGACAATCAAGGTGGTTTTGATATTGGAAACTGGACGACGGAGAGCGAGGAGAACAACGGTGACAGGACGACGTCCACCACTGGGTTTCTGTTGACTCTTTGTAGAAGCTGCGCGAAAACGTAGCAGTGGCTTTGGTCAGACACGATCTGTTCGGCTGAGTGGTTCAAAGGCAAAGAAGTGTGGTTATGGTTGATGGATTCTCGAGAGACGGAGGGTGGGGAGGAACTCGCGGTCAAGATGAAGCTCGCGGCAGAAGCAAGCAGGACGAGGGAATGGGGAGGTGAATGGTCAGAGGAAACGATGAGTCGCCGCTCAGAGGGGTGAAGAGAGGTGAGGAGTCAGAGGATCGTTTCGCCCGTGACTGTGAGCGCCGAGACAGCGATGTGATGCGAGTAAGGAAGAGGAGGACGTCCTCTACTAGGACCCTAACGGCTGTATCACGGTGACGTTGAGGGCAGTGCTGGGAAGGAAAATAACAGGAACGCACAACAGCCAGAGGAGGAAGGAGGAATCAGAGCGAGAGAGGGCGAAGGATCTGGATGGTGACAACAGGACAAAGGAGCTTTTTTTTCTAGGTGGATGAGAATAATGTGATCATTGTGAGGTTTTGAAGGCTTGGGAGAAGAATGCTGGAGGAAAGAGAAGACAAAAAAAAGCCAGAGAGAACAGCAGAGAGAGGGTGGGCGGAGGAAGAATCCAGAGTAGGTTGACGGTGGACGGTGGTTATTTTGCGAGTTTGGGCTGTATCAGGCCTGTATTTGCTAGTCTTGGGAGAAGGGGCAGCAAGTACACTGGACCTGCAGGGTGTGCCTGACCCAGGTCACGTAACGGGGTGACAGTGCCTGCTGTCAAGGCGAAGCTCTACGATTCTACCGTCTACAGAGAATTGGAGGATCAATTGCCCGTGGGACTGTGCAGATATATCATTTCAAAGACGATGAGGCAGCAGCGTGCGAACCCAGAAGGAACGTGGAGAGAGGGAAGGGAGGCCTAGCATGAGGCAGTACTGTGTATGGTGGTACCGTATGGTAAAATCCATATTTTAGGAACCTCTGGACCTCGTTGTGTGGACTGGCGCCAGCAGTGTACTTTGAGGACCAGACACCACCAACAAGCAGTAGATCAGCAGCAAGCACAGAGCAAAAAAGAGGGGAGAAGCATCGAAGCTAAGCAAGGGTAAAAAATAGTGGGGTTAGTGGAAATAGTCGGAGTGGCGCCAACTCTGCGGCAGCGCACAGTCCATTGGATAAAAGGTCTCGGGAACGCTGTGGAAATACACCCATGCCTGTCAACTCAGCCATCTGCCCTCCCAGGCCTCCCCTCCTCTTTGTGTGTCTTCACCAACCCCTCGCCTCCCCCCCCCTCTCTCCCCTCCTCTCCAAGCCCCTTGACCTCGAACAGCACGAAAATCATCTGCGTCAACTCTGAGAGCGACGGCGGATGGAAGCGGCGCAAGGTCATCACACCGGTCCCTGGCAGCAAGAACGCATGGGCTTTTCCTTTCGGAACTCCAAAGAAGCCTGTCGAGCATCGAGAGTCCACTGGCGCGGACAGGGTGGAGGCAAAACAGATGGAAATTATCACCTGAAGGCTTCCAGTTCCATCTCTATCATTGCGCTGAGCAAAACGGCGTCGATGAGTGGCTTGAGGGCGAAGGCGATGACGTTGAGAGCGAGCCAGGTGACCTGCTGACTCAGCGTCCCCGGCGGTGCCACGGACCCACGGGGCGAACATGAGACTGATGAGCCAGCTTGTCGAGCAGTCGGGTGACCAATTGCGATTTTCTGCGGCTTCCAGGATGGCCCGATAAGCTGTCGCCGCTGATTGGTTGCTGGTTCCGCCTCACCTGGTCCGGCGCTGGAACCAGTAGCACTCGGACGCCTTCCTTGTGCGACGACTGGGTGACCATCACCTGCAACTGGACGTCCTTTGCTTCCAGGCCTGCTTGCTCCCATTCTGATGAATTTTGTTTATTTCTCCTTTGCAACGTGACATGCAGGGAATTTCGTTTGATGCCATTCTGGGCACCCAAATTGAAGCTTGCCACGGAGCGGTGACATTTGCAAGAGAATCTGTTTCGATCGCCGAGTGGTTAAATCCGCGGCTGAGTTTTTCCTCAGGCGCCGATGCGAAGAGGTGAAAAAAGGAGAAATCCTCGGCCATTATTGGTGCAACTCTTCATGAGCCGGTAATTCCACGGACCTTCCTGGCAGCGACAGGTTACAAAAGTACCGGGTACACCGCTAAAGGAAGTCGCTGGGCTACGGCCTCGAAGACAATGGCGGCTTGTCCGCACCATCGGGTACTGGAGCTCTCTCCCTGCAGCCAGGATGAAGTCATCGCGGTAGCTCATGGGTGCACGAGGCACGGGAACCACGGCCACTTGTAGCAGCTATCAAGGCCAAGTCACGGCGGACGGTCGGGCCATTGCTGCTGGTGGGCAACAATCGTCGCCTCTGCTTGTTGTGATACCATCGTTCAAAGAGGGACCAAGTATGAGGACCACTGGTTGACAGATGTGTCACCAACACCTGCTTCATGCGCTGCATCATTGTTTCCAATTTTCTCTTCCGGGGCAACACAGACAGCACAAATGGCCGTGCTTCTTGATCTTTAACCCGCCAACCTGTATGGACTGTGTCTCATGTTTACGGGTTTTCAGAAGTGAGGAGAAATTGAAGAGATTTAAAATCAGCGGTGAAAAAAATGTCACTATGAAGAAAGGCAACTGCGAATACAAACCTTCGGGCAAACATTGAAGCAAGAGAAAATGGGCTGTGGTGAACCCATCTCGACCAAGCTCCCGCTGACTGCGCCCATTCTACATGGATGCAGGCCGGTTGTGTAGTTCACTTGATCATGATCCAGGCCCTCGGGCCCGGTCTGCAGTCTGCTAACCAGATTCACAGTGATTAATGGCGTGAATCGCGAATGTTGTTGCTGTCACCTAGCCTTCTGGAGGGGGACCTTGCGGATAGGGCCTCTTTGTGGCATTGTTGGACAAGAGAATAGTAATATGACCCTGATGATATCAATTGGTAATATCGATTAAGCCCATCACGTTGCACAGAGGACAGGAACAGGCAGAAAAGGTAGAAAAAATTCCGGTCGAGACGGCGACTCGTAAGAGGTCGACTCATGTGTTACACTTGTTCGCGTCAAGGGAAGTGGCTTGAGTTTGATGTTGCTTAGCTGCCTGCTTAAGAGGCCGGGTTCAGGGGCAATGCGACCACCAGACACCTGTCTGAGCTGTCTCAGTTTCAAGTCTACACTACTTTCAACTCTTCCTGTAACATCTTGCATATGATTTCTGATGCAGTCACGGGTTTACGGGTATTGGATCTTCTTCTTCTACCAATCAACGCTCTTCAGAGTTTGCGCTTCCAAGAGACCCACGCGTTTGTGTCAACTTGTCAAGAGATTGACCATGCATCTCCGAGATCAACGTGATACTACATACGCCAGCTGTGGAAAGTGACATCTCGTTTGAGAATCTTGGGGTGCGATCAACGTTGGCCCATGCGACGGCCGATGCTTGCAAGGTGTGGCTGTACTCCGTTATGACACATTATCGTAGTACCTCATCAACTTCACTTTCAACCCGTCGCAGGGACGACAGATCAGACCCTGAAGGTGAAGCTGCTTTCTTATATTCACGACGGCATACGTAGTAAACGAGGGCCACCGCGAGACAAGCAAACAGGAATCGGAAAGTTTTGCTCACTGTCCACGAGAGCTCAAGGACTTGCTTTGTGGGTTCTATCTTGCGCGAAGATCACATCGGCACCTTTTTGAGGAGCAAGTACTATGTATGGCTTCCTGCCGCCTCCTAACAATAGGACGTAGAGCAGGAGCGTAAGGATGTGCTGAGGCACCCCGTCATCAAAGGCAGCAGCAACTCGTGGTGGACCAGGCAGGGTTTCCGAAAAATTAAAAATTTCAGACGATATTAGGCAACGAGAAGTCTATAGTTTCGTTCTTTGCCTCAGCGAAGCTTCTGCGATTCCCGTCTCCCACTTTTGCTTCGTTTCGACTCGCGAGTTTCCCTGATAACCAGACCTTCCTTGACTTTGACCGTGGGAACGTCGCTCCAACGGGCCAAGACGCCTCTCCGCGTGATTGGCTCGAGCTTTTGCATTGCCGGTGGGTCCGTCATGGCTCGTGCATTGGCCGCATGGGTGCTAAAACTCGCCCGGCGCTGTCTTGGCACGTACGGGGCCGCGGATCTGCGTCGTCTTGGTCCAGCGTCTCCCGACACTTCCCCCCTCGTTGCAGAACAAACCGAACTTCTCACACCCTTTCTCTCCGTTCTTTTCTGATTTTCATCCATGATTTCTTTTCTTCTCTCTTTCTCTTTTATTTTTTTTTTCTATTTTATTCTTTCCATGTGCTTCGGATAATCACAGGGACCTGGGGGGAATGACTGCATCTTTCAATTTCAGCCCTCCCGTGAGAACAACAAGGAACCTCCGCAAATGAGTCTGTGCTGTGTGCCCAATATACAATACCAATACCGAGACTCCGGCAGACGACTCCCTCCCGGCTTGTTGGTCCTCAGGTGATCACCTGTGGCTTTCTTGCTTGCGGCTTCCCTGTCTCTTAGCCTGTCGTGTACCCCATGTTCCTCCATGTGGGTTCTTATGCTTCTGGACAAAATCAGTAATATTACCTCTCGCGCTACTCGGCACTGGCGTGCATATTTTGTTCAGGGAGCTGGCTGAGCTTGACATGCTGCACACACCCTTACCTCTTTACTTTTGACCAGCCTCGCTCTTCAGCTCCTCTGAAGTACACTGCTTTTTCGCGAACATCCACCTCTGAAGCGAAAGCTCGTGCTTAAAGTTTTTACATTTCTGGATACGCTTGTGGACGGACCCAGACCCAATAATACACGACAATGTCGGCTGAATGAGAAAAAGAGGTCATCTGAGCCCAGTGAGCCATAATTTGAGGTTCCCAGAGAAGCTCCTGAGTTTATGCACCACAGCAGCCCACCACCAACACCCTCTCCTCCTCCTCCTCCTCCTCCTAATAATCCACCCGGAGCAGTCGGTTAGCAAGCCCCTCCCCAGTAGTTTCCCCCCTGATAACTGGCAAAATTGAAGCTTATTATTGGAACATCACTCTTCATAACATTGTTATTATTGATGACCATTTCAATACTTCAAAGCAGCTTATATATCCTGCACAATTTTTTGGCGTAAAAACTTAGGATTCTTCCACTAAGCTATCGAGTGTAACCTTTTCAAATTCAGTCTTTTCATTGGCAAACAGGACTAGGCCTTGCTGTCATTGCAAGTGCCTAGGGAACAAGACAAATAATGATGATGTCAGAGAGATTGCAAAGTCAAAGTTTTGTGACGTCCGCAGTGAAGCTGCACCATCATGAAATTATTCTTAGGATGATGATTCTTATTGTTTTGTCCCCATCTTCCTGAAACACAACCAGTTTTTGAGATGGAGAAGGACTCTGTGGGACATTTTTGAGACATGCGCAGAGCCAGTGTAGTGGGGAAGATTGTCCATCCTTCGTCTTTCAATTTCTGTTGTTCTCGTTAAAGGTGGCAGCTTCAATGGTGAACCATTACTGTCATTTGTTCCACAAGTGAAAGAGAAAGCAAGAGTTGACTTGTGAATTGGCCAATCTTCTTTTCTCTTTGATGACTGATCTGCGCAAATCTCCAGATCACTTTATTTCCCGATGGCCGAATCGCCTTGCATCCAAAAAAAAAAAAAAGGGAAGAAGAAGAAAAAATATTCAATGCTCAGTTCCTGCTGGGCATGAGAAAATGTGCGAGAAATGCTTATGGAATTATGGAGGGCAACGGCAGCACCCCTGTATTATGATGCGATTATTTTTTCCCCCCGAAGCTCAAGATCCCTGGACTCTAAGATGCGGCCTGGCATTGTGCATGTTGATGATAAGTCGTTGCGAGTTGGCTCAAGAACGAAGCATGAGCGAGGTACCGTTAGTCCTGTTCAGTACTAGTAAGTGATCTGTTCTCGTTCGTATAAGTTATGCATGAACTACTCCGTACATATTATCTAAATGCATGTCCTTGACGAGGACGGCCCGTACTTGCATGAAAATACTACTACTGGAGCGAAACTGAACTGATATGGATGGATGGACGAACTCCTGTTCCCCGCTTGGGTCCCGACTGGCTCCTACGTGGTCAGATGTTAAGCACAAACAGGTACAACGTGCAGCGAAGGAGAAAATAAATCAAGGGCAGGGCCCTGGTCTAGAATTTGTGCGTGGCACAAACACAGCCATCGAGTACGAGTACCCTGTAACAGTTACTATGTCAAACGCCCTTGTTATCAATTCTCAGAGGTCAATGAATGGAGAGGAGGAGAGAGGCGAGGGAGACACAGCTTCTGAAGCAAGTGACGGGAAGTGAAGAGCACACCGGTTCGCCAATCCCTCGTATTTTTCCGAGCTGGTAAACCGATGTACCCTGTATTGACCTGGTTTGAATGGAAAACGAGAAATCAAAGGAAACTGACCCGAAAATCGACAAAGGATTGCGACTAAGGGAGGGGAGGGGGAGGAGGAGGAGCTATCGCGGCGAACTTCCAGGGTTTCCTTGCAGTCTTTGCTCTCTTTGCTTGTGCTTTGCTCTGCTTGTTTGGTTCCTTGCTGCTTTTTTCGTGCCCTGTCCTCCCAACTAAGAGGTCTGATTTCTGGTAGGATCCGACGAGCATGCTTCATGGGAAGGGAGTCGAAGGCTCAAGCTGATGAAGGACGTTTCGCCATTCAAGTCCAATGTGAGATGAGATAGACTAGGAGTACAGATCGCCCGCTTTTCAGGAATCTCCCAGCCACTGCCGTCATTTCATCTCTTGTCGTCGGCTTGAGTTTGGCGCTTGTTGCCACACTGATGCCCATTCAAAGCAATGTGAAGTGTCGTCTCCAAATTTCACAAAGTCTGTGCATAATCTACAAGTGTAGCGTTGGTCTTTGACAAGCAACAACGGTAGTCTTGATGTTATGCCGTCTGTTTGAAGATGAGTGCGAAACGAAGAGGAGTTCGACACAGGAGTATGTCCCATTCAAGGAAATGGAATGAAGCATCTCGGGAGGAAGGTTCCCTTGGATCACTGGCACTGCTTTGTATGACTAACATCCAATCTGTTCACCATTGCCTCAATGCAGTTTTAATTTACACTTGCAAAAGACGACGACGCCAATTGCGCTCTCTATCAACACACAGCGTCGAACGGAAGAAACAAGAAACCGCACTAAAACAAAAGACGAAGATAGAAATAACGGCAATAAATGGCTCAAGCCATATTTCGCTATTGGCATTTGCCTGTTGTTCAATCGTTGCAACCGACAACCGCGGGTTTTGTCAATCACCATTAATCGTTGCAGCCAGGCAGAGTGGTCTTCCCTGTCACAACTGGAAAACACACAGGTACAATGCATTAGGGACGGGGATAATGCGACAGGCGAAACGAAGCACAAAGAATGTTCTATACATGAGCGTTGCTCTCGTAGCGCGCCAGCCAACCGACCACCTAGCATGGAAAACACAAGACGAAGACCGTGGGGTAAAGCAAAGTCCGGCCGTGAGCACCCAACATGATAAAGAGAACAATGTTTGGCATGCGAAGAGTGAGGGGGGACATCAATGCAAATAAGAAAAAGAAGTAACCTGTCGCAGTTAAAAGGTTATTCAGTCGAAGTGTTTGGATGATGCAGGTGGATAGCGATATCTCGATCTAAGTGCGGGGTTTTGGAAGATGCGGACTTTGTGCTTCGACCAAGCTTCTGTTTAGAATGGTGGGGAGACTGCGTTAGAGAGGTCGCCGCTCTCCTGCTGGTCCATCAGCTCCTCGGAGGCCATCTCAAAAGAAACTCCTAGGCCAATCTTGGCTTGTTGCTGTTGTCGTAAACGAATTGATCAGCTACTGCACGTAATCATCACAAACCACCGAGAGGAGATGAAGCCGGCTAAGACTTACATTGACCTGATCAATTTCTCCGGCAAAAGTCAAGGAGATAGGCATAGCAACCCGCTTCTCCAGAAGACAGGCCAGCTTTCCTGAGCTGTCAATCTGAGCTCTGAAGGTCGACGCCCTGAACTCGTACTTGGCTCCAATAGTAGTAGTTCCCTGTTTCTGGATCTGGCCGCCTAGCATGGGATGACCGCTGGGCGCAAACTGAAGAACCATGTTGACACCAGCCTCGACCTTGTCCGACAGTTTCCGCCAGTATGAGGCGTTGATTACTCCTTGCGCTTGTAACTGGGCACTCGCGATCCAATCTTTGGCCTTGTACCGTGCGCAATAGGAGACGGCGGTCTCTGGACGGGCATCGAGTCCTGCTCGTTGCCACACCGCCTCAAGACCCAGAGCCAAGCTAGGGGTAACGGACTGAAGATAGCTTCCGATGAAAATACCGGTCAAGCCCCCTTCCAAAAATGACGGGTTCAATGCCTTGATGGAAAGAGAAAAGTCCGAGCCAGTATAGTCATTATCAATCTGCACAAGCCCCTGGGTAGCTCCTGGCATTATTTGCACGTTGGTCTTCGTGACTAGGGAAGGATTCCACCGATAGTTTGTCACCGCTACGAGGCTACCTTCGCTCTGGACGTTCCCTTGCATGAGAAGCTTGAATAGATGTCAGCTTAGGATTCTGTTGGAATATAAATATGGCTGTAATACTCACATTGGATGTTCCAAACATGGAAGAAAATGCATAAGGAGGCACATTTCCTCCAGATCCCATCGTAAAGGCATGGGAGACTCGGAACAGCGGATTGACTCCAAAGACTTTGGTCAAATCGGCCCGGAGACCAGAGAACATATAATTGCCCAAGAGAACATCTTTCTGGACTTCTCGGTTGACATTCTCGACGGTCCCGGGGTTCGAGAGACCAAGAGCCGCTCGTCGTTCTGAGAAGGAATCATACGCGTCTTTCAGAGCCGACACAACAGCGTTGTTGGTGAGGAAGGACAGGGCGGATGGGGCTTCTGCCATCTTGGTAACCGTGGACGAAAGAGAAGGCCGAGTGTGCAGTATCAGGGCAACAACTTTACAAAAACCCTCGAATGATCACTCCCGAAGTGTGATTGATCCAATTAAGTGGAAATTCCGCCTAGATGAGAGTATATGCCCTGAGGCGCAAGTAGAGGACTTTGGCTTGGGACGAGTCTCCAGTTTCAAAAAAAGTGGTTTTGCGCGACTGTCGAGGCTTGCAGAGCTAGCCATGCCAAGACCTCCAGTCACATGGTAATAACACTAAACTGTTCTCGGCTGACTCTCTTGGCGCTCAGAGAGCATCATTTTGGATTGCTCATCAAGGTCCAAATTGTACTAGCATTCCTTCGGTTCTGTGTCATTTTTGTGTGCTGAGGAGGTGCAATACGTTGCTCATTTTGTATGCCTTACACTCAAATAGCTATAGCTTATAATGCAGTTTGAGCTGGCTCGCTGGATGCGTGTATAATGCTCATGCATGAAACCATCTGGCTTCGTAACTAGAAGGAAGCCTCAACATTCCGATCTTAGTTTCCTCTTGACCAGATATCCTGCTCCAAATATCCTCTTTGAATTGCAGTCCCTTCATTGCTACTTGCCATTCTGAGTCTACTCTATCCTTCTTTATTTAGATCCAGTCTTAGTCTCATCTCTTTCATTAGTATCTTTACCTTCCGTGTTTGGAAAAATCTACTACTTCTTAGCGTCCTTCGTTGCAGCTTCCTTGCTCCCATCCGAGGCAAATGGATACCCTTCTGTGAGTTCCCCTCGTAAACCCTCTGTTTTGGATGATTCCACCCCAACAATGAAAGTGCCCCCCATTATCGATCTTCGAGATTTTTGTACAAATTAACTGGATAATGGACCGGTCTGACAAACATTCTCCCAGTACTTCTGACGTTGTGGTGAACTCCCCACATATTCGACGAAAGTCGAGCACTTTTGTCGATGCGATCCACGATCTCCCAGATAAGGCTGAACTTGCTCCAGCGCAGTTGTATAGCACTGAATCTGGGAGATTATTCCACTCAGGCCGCATCGTGATTGTCACTGTTGGCCTGCCTGCCCGAGGGAAAACGTGAGCATCTACATTCTAAACTGGAAGTTACGTTTTAGACGCTGATCTATGATGCAGTCATATCTCTGTGGCACTCGCGAGGTACCTTCGGTGGTAAGTTTTTTGTGCAAGCTTTAGTTGAGAACAGGAATGCAACTAATATAGATTACTAGGCTGGGCGTGAAGACTCGTATTTTCCATCTTGGTGACTACCGTCGTGCAACAGTTGGTGCCGGGCAGGATTTGCCAGAGGATTACTTCTTCGTCAATGGTAAGTAGGCGCCCTGTTTGACGAGGGTTTGCTTCCTTCCAGTCACACTCTAATCACCGTCGCTTTTCAATTTCACTTCTTCTTCTTATTCACCTTCTTTTTTTCTTGGATTAACCTTTGCCATTCTCCTAGCATCTGCCTCCTCTGTTCTTCTGAGACAGAAAATTGTCAAGAAATGCAGAGAGGACATCTACCATTTTCTCAATCAGGAAAATGGCCAGGTTGCGATATATGATGCTGTCAACGCAATCTCATCAGGCAGACGTTCCCTCGCCAAAGAATTTGCAAAACATGACATTGAGGTGAGTGGCCGTCTTTTTTTGACGTGAAAAAAGGGAGCTTATTGACGACCTCTTCGAGACACTATTCATCGAGTCTTGGTGCGATGATCCCAAAATCATTGAGGAGAATGTCAGGAGAGTCAAGATCTCGTCGCCTGATGTGCGTGTTGCCCTTCCTTCTTTGCTGTTACCCCTTTGAATACTGCAGCTGGTTGACAGTAAGGGACAATAGTACGTCACTTGGGATGCAGCAGATGCCGTCAGGGACTATCTTGCCAGGATCTCTGCCAGGATTCCACATTTCCAGACGATGAATGAGCCAGAATTGAATTACATCAAGGTGATCTTAGGTCTGAGGTCTTCTTGGGTTCTGTTACTGACACCGACCTAGATGATAAACGCCGGGGAAAGGATGATGATCAATAACTGTTCCTTTGGTTACCTACATCATCGGATCGTTTTCTATCTGTTGAATCTGCACATCAAAAATCGACGTACTTATTTTGTGAGGGTGTGTCATTACAACAATATTCTTTCTAGTATAAAGTTGACAGTTGTTAGGCTGGCACCTCCTTAGAAGCCGATTCCTACAAAGCAGACGCGTCCCTTTCACCCGAGGGAGAGGACTATGCTCGAAAGATGACCGACCGGCTTCTTGAACACGTCAGTGAGGAGAAGCGCAAGCTCCTTGAACTGGGTGACATAGAAGGAGCAAAGCGGCCGCTCATCGTATGGACGTCAACGAGACGTCGAACCATAGAGACAGCGAAGTTCCTTCACCAAAAAGGATACAAAGTTCGCCATCGATCGCAAATGAGTCAGTTGAATCCCGGCGTGTGCGAGAAGATGTCCGAGCGCAGAATCCGAGAAGAATACCCCGATGAGGTAGCCAAGCATGAGATGGATCCGTATCACCATCGTTACCCTCGGGCAGAGGTATGTGGGCAAGCCAGTAAAACGTATTTCAATTTCGACGTGGCTAATGCTCTTTACAGTCGTACCATGACCTTGCGGTTAGGCTCGAACCGATTATCCTTGAGCTCGAGCGTGAGAGAAATGATCTATTGATTATCGCCCACGAGAGCGTCCTACGTGTGTTGTATGGATATTTGATGGCATGTAATGCTGCCGATATTCCATTTTTGTCGTTTCCGCGGAACGAAATCATTGAAGTAAGAGTCGCTCATCTTACCCAAAAAGAGGTGCAACAACATGAAACTAAGCATCTCCATCGCAACAGATCGAGCCTGCTAGCTATAATAACAAAGCAAGAAGAATTCAAATCCCGGACCTTCCACCTGAAATCATCCCACCGTCCCCTGAAGATATCAAAATTCCCGTCCCACCCAGCGGTGTCGTCAGTCCGATTCCGAATCTCGACAGCCCAGGAAGGGCCGGTACTCCACAAAGCGGGTTTAGGACTCCTCGTGATCCAGAGAAGATATCACAACACCATGTCGAAGATGTTGTGTGACAAGACGCCCGAGAAGGCCGGAGCCGGCGCTAGCTGCCCAAATCTTTGACAACGGCAAGACGAAATGTTAACGAGTAACGACGATTGATTTGTTTCCATTACTCTCTTCATCTTGTGATGGCCGTGAGATGCCTTTCATCAGCCATGTTCCGTTTTGTTTATCCACCATGTAACGTAGACACAAATACGATGTTATCCCCTGGCTGGATTTGGTACTTCTCTTCTCCTTCTAATTCCCAGTCGGCGTCGTTTATCAGTACTAGAATACCTGGGCGCCTATAAATTATTTCCGACGTCAGCATGTATCAATTACCAATCCTCGCATGGACTATACAGTGGTGTCTTACACAGAACCGTCGAAGAGAAACAGCTCCTTGCGCGGATCTTTCATGAGGTTATCGCATAAATACTGAACCAGAAAGGCGATATTCGGCGCTGCACCACTGGCATCTTTTACGGGAAGGGAAACCTTGTGCTTTCGCTCATTGGAGAAAAGAATCTCCAGCCCTCCTCTGGAGCAGAAGTCGTTGGTTAGCCACGTCTTTAGATAAGTAAACCCTGGGTCAACGAACGTAAATTCCACTGTAATATCGACCGACGCACTCCGATCGTGAGTCCCATAAGAGCCCATGACTGCCGAGTCGATCTGTTTCGTAGCACCGTAGAAAAAGCCTGTGAGTACAAGGAAATGTACTGTGTCGTATGTTTTTTTGCCCCGCTTGCTGACCTTGGAGAAATCACTTATCGATAAGCTCAGTCCCAAGCTTCGACTAGCGTTCTTTTGGCAGGATCAATGCATCGCCAGAAATGAGACTGTCAATTCCAATTTGAAATAAGCAGACCCAAATGAAAATTGGCTTGTCTGCCGTCCATGGCTTCTGTTGAGACGGAGTATATCAGCGTTGGAGGTAACAGGCATCCTGCTGCTGCGGACTGGGACGTTCGGTCTGGTCTGCTTGCCTTTGGCGCTGACAATAATGTCGCATTATGGGCTCCGACGGTGCGCTCTTGTTTTTTTTCGAGGCACAAGTCCAATGCAACATACTGATTTACTGGAATCATAGGATGCCTCACAGAAGGGAGTTTATTCCCTCCTCGTTGGTCATACAGACAAAGTGAACGTTGTCAAATTTTATACGCCACCATCTTCCGAGCTACCTCTCCTCATCACCGGTTCAGTTGATCGAACGATTCGAATATGGCGACCGATCGCCTCCAAAATGACACTCTTTACGCACGCCGCTACGCTGGAGGGACATCAGGGTTCTATAAATTGTGTGGCCGTCGCAGAGGGGTCGAATGTTTTTGTCTCTGGCGCCGCAGACGGCACGGTGAAAGTATGGAGGATCACACAAGAACTGGAGGATATACAAGCAACTTTGGTCGACTCAATAACCTTAAAACCGAAATATTTTCCGCTGGCGTTGGCCCTTCAGAAATTGCGGCCGGAAAATAACGAACCAGGGATGGTGATGGCAGTGGGTGGAACGAGGACACCTGTGCAGATATATGCTGCGCAGGATTTAGCGAACGGGCCGCGGTTTGAACTGAAAGCTACGTTGGCAGGTCACGAAGCCTGGATTAGGTCTCTTGAGTTCGCTCCGCAGTCCGAATCGTCGCGTGACCTTCTCCTTGCCTCAGCCAGCCAGGACAAATACATACGTTTGTGGAGGGTACAGGCGGGCGAAAATGCCCCTGCGGCAGGACCAAACGTGGATGACCAACTACTTGGAAGGATGCAACAGACTCTGACCAACAAGGCACATGTATTTGAGATCAATGGCTCGAAATTTTCCGTGTCTTTTGAGGCACTACTCTTTGGGCACGAGGATTGGATTTATACCGTGGCATGGAATCCAGACCCGCGGAAACCTCAGCTCTTGTCTGCGTCTGCTGATAACTCTCTGGTAATCTGGGAGCCTGACCCTGTCTCTGGAGTGTGGTTTGCTGCGGAGAGGATGGGCGAGATCAGTGTCCAGAAAGGATCAACAACGGCGACAGGAAGTACGGGTGGCTTTTGGATTGGGCTTTGGTCTCCGGATGGCAGTAGAGTTACATGTCTTAGCCGGACTGGGAGCTGGAGGGTCTGGAAGTATGAGAGTGATGCGGGAGCTTGGACTCAGACAATAGGAGTGAGTGGGCATGTAAGGTGTGCTGCTGACCTTGCATGGGAACCCAAGGGTGGATATCTGCTCTCTACTAGCAGTGATCAGACGACAAGGCTCCATGCAAAATGGAATCACGACGGCTATCAAACCTGGCATGAATTTTCCAGGCCGCAAATCCACGGCTACGATCTCAACTGTATTTCCTCGTTGGGATCTGCAAGATTTGTTTCTGGGGCGGATGAAAAGCTGTTGAGAGTGTTTAACGAAACAAAGGCGATATCTCAGTTACTGGAAAACCTATCTGGACTCAAGCAAGACTCAGACGTGGAGCTCGCGGAGGCTGCCAATATCCCCGTTCTAGGGCTTTCGAATAAGGTCGTGGACGACGCCGCTGCGGAAAACGAGGAAATAAACGGGGAGAATGGACTGTTAGGGGAACAGACTCCAGCACAAGTTGTCAGTCTGGACACAGATCACCCGCCCCTGGAGGATCACCTGTCTCGGTACACCCTTTGGCCGGAACACGAGAAACTTTATGGCCACGGATACGAAATATCCGCGGTGGCAGCTAGCTACGATCGTAGCTTAATCGCGACGGCTTGCAAAGCGAGCTCTATAGACCATGCTGTAATTCGTCTATATGACACCACGACGTGGAATGAAATCCGTCCTCCACTGACCTCACACTCTCTTACGATAACGTGCCTACGATTCTCGCAGGACGATCAATATCTTCTCAGCGTTGGACGAGACCGGCAGTGGACGCTATTCGAACGCGATCTTACGGAAAAGAAATTGTACCGTCTCTTAACCTCAAATCCAAAGGGTCACTCGCGCATGATTCTGAGCGCCAGCTGGGCACCGCTCCTGGAACAAAGGGTATTTGCCACCGCTGGTAGAGATAAATCTGTCAAGATTTGGATGTTGGATGGATCAGCGTGCGTTTGCAAAGCGACGCTTCTGAGGTCAAGTCCCGTTACCGCGATTGACTTCCTCCCCGTTGTGGTGAACAACCAGCTCTACCTTGCCATGGGGGAGGACTCTGGTCAGATCAGCATTCTAAGCTTGGCTCTCGAAAGTCTTGTTGATACGGGTAAAGGTTTTGTCTTCCCAGCGTCGGATTGTCCTTTGAAGTCGATTACACAGGTGTCGTGGAGACCATCGCAGAGCCTACGCAATGGAGATATATCCCAGGAAAGCGAGGGCAGATCCAGATTCGAGCTTGCCGTTGCAAGTGAGGACTCGTCAATCCGTATATACACGATTGATAACCTTCCAAAATAGCGAGAAAAAAATAGCATTAGAAAAAATAACGAAATAAATCGCATTATAGCCACCCGTCTATGGTGTTGAAGCCTTTCCCTCCCAATTCCCAGTATAATGTATAAATGCAATTACATGACAATAGGCGTTGAATCCAATGGTCATCTCACCCTAAGGGTCGAGCGTCATGTCCAAGTCGTCACCTGTTTCCGTTCGACTTTTTTCTAGTCATATGTAGGTTCGATCTTGCTCTCACTAGGTCTTCCAGGTCGTGGCCCACGGTCCTTCAAATCTTGTCTGAGCCAGGTAAGGACCAGCTCGCCCAGTTGACTGTTCTCAGAAACACGAGGCTGAGCGACAAGGAACTTCTCCATCCTGCCCCAGTCTCGAACTCTACCCATATGCATATGCACCAGATGCGTCGGCCACTGCGCCAGATTGTCCAGGATATGCGTTGCGTACACTATCGTACAAGGCCTCATTTCCGTTTCGCGCTTCAGGAACGCCAGGAAGTTACTCCTGCTCAACAAATCGAGGTCCACGGTGATTTCGTCCAGGAGGAGCAGATTCCACGGCCGCAGGAGGCCCATGGCCAGTTGCACGCGACGACGCTCGCCGTCTGATACGGCGTGCATGCGCCAATTTAGATCAATATCGAGAATTTCCACCAGCTCATCGCGACGTTCGGGGTAGGCGTCGCCGCCAACGGAGGCGAGGAGGGTGGGGACATCGATGTCGGTGCGGACGATGGGGTTGAGAACCCATTCCACGCCTAGGTATGTCACGCCCTCAAGGCCATGTTTGAAAGGGTCAACGCCCCCGATCTTCACGGTCCCATGTGGTGCGAGTCGTTTTCCGGAGAGGAGGCGGAGGAGGGTGCTTTTGCCGGCGCCGTTGGCTGAAGGAAGGCAGGAATTCCAAGTTTAGATACATGATGCCAGTTCCAAGGGGGCGGGAGGTGATGTGTAGTAGTATTTACCGCCAATTAGTAAAGTACGGCTGCCCAGGGGAAGGTCAAGACTTATATCCCTGAGGCCAATGCTGCCGTCGGGGAACGTATAGTTCAATCCCTTGACGTGGATGGAGGAGTCGGGGCTGTCTTGGGCCATGTGTGGAGGGGAATGGCTGTAGGTGTAACTATGGAACACAGCAACTTCAACAATCCCTTCAAGCCGTCTTATGTAGCTAAGCTGTTAGCAAATGTAAGGCCTTGCGTTTGGGGAGAAAAAAAAAACAAAAGATATCAGAGAATATATACAGAACATACTAGTTTTTGCTCTGTGGAGGGAAATATTCAGTCTCTCCCATATGAAGTTACATCATCTAGCTGTATTTTAAACTAATCATTACAAGATGCTATACTATGAAATAGTATTTTTTTCTGTAAATCCAACTTGATATCAGAAATTATTTCTACAGTTCTGCTATATTACCAGTCATATAAATAGAGCAAAGTAACATCATTTTATGAATAGTATCTTCCAACTCTGTCAGTGTTAGGGCAAGCTTTAATAAAGCTATGTATTGCTGTTCAATCTTGTGTACTGTCATACGTCATGAAGTTGTAACAGATTGTGTGATGTTCAAACTCATGGAGTGTATTTATCTAATAAAAATTGCTTGCATCCAAAGAAGTCATGTCAAGTTGCAAAAGTCAACTTAATAGAGAGAAAGTAAAAAAGACAGAGGAAAAACAAGTTTCTTTAGATCAGAAAGTGCAATGTGTGCAAGATGACTGTAAGAACTCAGAAAATGTAGAATCATCATCTGTAATCTTATGCACATCAGAAGGCACTGCAAGAGGTCAAACAGGCTTGATTTAGGAAGTACAGGAAGTGCATGACAATGAAAACAAAAATGTTGATGATTTAAATCTGCTCTCAACATAGGTTTCTCAAGCACTTGTGAAGACTAAAGACTGTACAAAGACTTCAATGTCAGCATCAGCAATGTTGTAATGGCCATCATGACAGTCTGCCGGTGGACGACGGCTGAAAAGAACTCCAATGGTTCGCCGTCTGGGCTATTCCTGCATACAACCTGCAAATCTAGCCCAGCAGTGAGGTGCAAGAAGCTCGACATTTTGGCCAGCCAACACAGACGGCTATAAGAATCCCGGTGATGATTCATTGTCGATGTATTTTTTTTCTTGGCCAAATTCTGGCCAAATCAACTTACCATGCCATCTGGCAGAGCTGGCTGGGCGAGAGACATGAATCCATAAAGGCATAGAGAGCTACACCTGCTTTGCTTATAGACTATGTACAATGCAGACATCATTCTGGTCCTTTCTCTATTCATTTTCTGAACCACACAGATGAATTAAACTGAAATCGAGAAGGGATTACAAGGTATAGATAATAACAGAGGGACAAAGAGTACAACTGTATAGAGTGTTCGTGAGGGGGTTATTAAAAGGGGCTAACTGATGGCTAAAGCATTTGCAACAGCAGCTCAAAAGTGGGCAAAGACAGAACAGAAATTATACAAAAGCAAATTCATCGTCATAAGATGAATTCAATGTATGTCATGTCAAACAGGGGCATAGTCCTGAAGACTTTCATCTCATCGTCACGCAACTGTCTCCTGTCTGCTCCTTCGCGAAGCGTCTGCGAGCTCCTGGCCGGCAAGGAGTACTACAGGTTCTTCTTGGCCTGCTCTTGAGACACGTACATCCGGTCATCTTCACCTTCGACTTCCTTCACCAGGCGCTCCGTTTCCTTAACCTGACGGTCCCACTCTTCCTTAGCCATCTTGGTCTCACGATGGAAAAGCTCATCATTTGGCTTGCGGTAGCTTTTGCCAATTCTGTCCCACAGCGTCGTAAACTGGCCGTAGTTGTAGTTGAAATACAGGTGGTGCATCGTGTGGCATGCAGCGCCGTTGATGACGGGGTTGTTGGCAACGTACTCCCCATCGTGAATCATGATGGTCCAGATGTTGATCGCAACGAAAAGCAAGACGTACGCAACCTTCTGCAACGGGAATATGAAGGGGAAGAAGTGATAAGGGAGACTCTGTGACCAGCCATCCAAGGGGTGGAAAGCATGAGAAGCATAGGGTGTTGGCATAATCCACTTGTGATGCGGCTTGTGCAGGCGCTTGTAGACCAAAGGATGGTGAAGGCCACGGTGGATCCAGTAGATGAAGCAGTCGGTGAACATGAAGAACAGTGGGAACTGAAGCAGGTTGTAGAGCGGGAACGGGGCGTCGCTGAGCGAATCGTACATCTTGCCGTAGCCTTGGACTTCGAGAAGGAAGAAGGGCACGGTAGCCAAGGACATGCCGGGCATTGCCTTCATAGTCTGGATGATCTCCATTCGCACTTGGTTCTTGAGGTACTTGGGGTGCTTGAAGGTGGTCTTATCGAAAATGAAGTAGTAGGAGAACGTGGCAAACCCAAAGTATACGATGAAGCCGAAAATCCTAGACAGAGAGAGAAAAGGGTCAACAAAGGGATGGGGGGATCCAAATGCCAATGCGACCGGACTAGGAATCATCATACCAGGTAATAAGGAAGAGACTCAATGCCTGCCGGAAAGGATTATCTCTGGCCAGAGCACTCAGGTAGGCATATTGCGACGGTTCCACCCGCAAGTAGGTGGTAGCAGGAGTGTAGACCCAGCCATTGTTTCCCGTCAAAGCGGCTTGGGTGATGTTCAAGCCGGTCGCGGGCAGGGACGAGATAAGAGAGTCACTTTTCAAGGGCAAGACTTTGGCATAGAGATAATCGAACATAAAGGTGTCCAGAACCTCGAGAACGATATCCATGGCTACTGATTCCGTCCTCTCTTTCTAGGTCGATTTCTAATCAATTGATTCAAGAGCGGACCATCGAGAACAGGACCGATGGAGAGGAGGTGACGGCGTTCAAAGACGGCGCACAAGAAAAATCCCACTAGGGAGCACAGAAGGCGGGAAAGAATCCGACCAGGCCCTTGAAGTGAGAAAAGAATGTTGATGAGGTAAGGAGACAACGTTGCAGAAGAGGGATGCCATGATAATAAAAATGCGCCATCTATTCTTTAAAGTGCAAGGGCCCCTTCTCTCGGCATGCGAGAAATCGCCAATCATATCTCAAGAGACCTGCCAAGCACGCTCCAACCGACCAATGATGGTGCCCAACGGAGTTTCATTTTAGCTTAGTCATTGTCAGGTGAGCTCGGAATCCGCATGTGCCGACGTTTGCACGGCGGCACTTTTCACGGCACGCGCTCCTGACTCAGCAGGACCTCCAGATCCGGAGTTAAGCATTCCAGAACCGACAACGAACAGCACTGACAGAGGAGCCTGAACAGCAATTTGCTTCAGAACGATGGGGAACCGGCATCAGGCACCTGTGAATTGGACAGGCAAAAGACCGCATGGTGCCATGGCCTGACTTTACCTTTCGGTGGTACGATCCAAGCGGAGCTCCGCTGCGCCTCCCGCAGACACGTCGCATGTCTCCTAACTCGTAGTACCCGTGACTACGCAGGGGCTTGGCATCCCTACCCGAAGCGCGTGCTCTACTGCTCAAGGGAATCATCAACTCAGGGGAACAGTCATCACGAAATCAACCCTTCTACACAAAACGCGTGATATCTCAACAACCCATGACTGCCAGTGAATACAGACTTGAAGAGAAGAAGGTCTTTGAGGTCCTGAAGATATACCTCACGCGAAAAAACCGAAATCCTGCAAACACGATCAACGGTGTTGCAGACGAGTTTGGAGTCTCACGGAAGAGACTATGGCGCCGCGTTAACAACCTCCCTTCGAGATCAACCCGAAAGCGAACAAATCTACGTTTGACGATGCCCAGTATGCTGCTATGTTTGAATACCTTGACAGGCTTGAGGCCTGGGGCACGCCTGCCACCTCCGCGATGTTAAAAGGCTTTGCAGACTCGATCCTCCGACGCGCTCACACTGGCCCTACACCACCACCCGTTGTCAGCAAGAACTGGGTGGCACGCTTCCTTAAAATGTTCCCTGAATACAAAAAGACAATGATGGATTCTAAGGAGGCAAAAAGAGCAGCAGCTGAGAGTATTTTGGCCATTGAAAATTGGTATTCACAGCTTGCACTCATAATTGAGGTTCATGGAATTGTGGCAGAGGATATTTAACGAGACAGGCTTCAGGGTTGGACAGGGAAGGAATGAGTATGTTATTGTCAAATAGAAAAACTACAAATTCTCTATTCATCAGCCATGAAGGAGCATCTTCTCCAAGAGCTTGATGACCGTCACAACACAAAACGACATGCAAAGTCCATTCTACACTCGAAATCCTAACTCCAAAGCTTTGGACTACTCTATGTGAGGGATGCCAAACGTCAACTTGACAAGGAAAAGGCAAAGGCGTGCCAGAAGTTCTGGGCAGGGCAAAAAAAGAGGCAGATTGACAGGGCGTTGGGGCTGCCTCAGGTGGACGTGAGCGACGATTCTGGAAGCGATTCCAGTGATACTTCTGATCAGCAAGAGACTATCGATGGTCTATACTTTGTAGATACTACAGGAGATAAGGGAAAGGCGCGCCGCAAGTAAATAACTAGAAAATTGAAATCTTGTTCAGGGAGTAGGTTTTGATTCCCCTGAGTTGATGATTCCCTTATGCTGCTTCGCGCGTGCTCTAGTAGGGATGCCAAGTCCCTGCGTAGTCACGGGTAGTAGCAATCCTCCACCTTCACGCCCGTCCTTGGTACCGTGAACACTCTCATTCTGTCCAGTGTTAGATACTCTCATGAGTATCAATTGGAATCAACCTGTTTGAAAAAGACCTGTGTCCTTGAGGTATCACTTTTGGTTACAATAGTTACATCGGCACATATACTCTATGTACTGTTCGTTTCGGCCGACGAGCAGCTCCAAGAAAGGCGGCGACAATCTTCCCCGTTTTGTTTTCTGACTTCCTGGTTCTCGTGGCTCTGAAGAATCCCAGACTGACTTTGACATCGAAGAAAGGGTGGACGAGGTTTCAGTCCCAACTCGACCGCTCAGTGGGAAGAGAGAAGAAATTTTAGCAATTTGTAATTTACCTCCCAGTCCAGGCATGAGTTGAAACGCTTCCAGAAGCATAGCATTTGACATACCAGTAATACTAGCTAGAAAAAAAAATAAAACAAGCAGTTGAAAACTACTGAGAGATGAATCCTAACATTAAATGTACTGGGACGGGTTAAAGCAATGACCAATTCAGCACGATCGCCTTATGCATTGGGAGCGTTACTCCTCATATTCAACGAACCAATGCAGCCATAGTCCCATTCTGACTGTCGCAAATAGTACGAGTATCAAAGGCACGGCAACATCTATCTCAAGCCGCTATCATATAACTCATGAGCAGGAAGTGGACGGAGCAGATGATAACGGGAATACAAACAAGCGTTTCTTTCCCAGTCTCCGTTCGATCTACTTGGGACTTAGGTACGTTGTGGCAAGTTGAGAGTACCCGGAACCCACGGCGTACACACGTCCTGTACGATAGAGACTAGTACTACATAGCTCTTCGACTTTATATGATGGGGCCGATTACATGTATTCTGCAATGATTCATGGACAGTAAGTCAGCGTTTCCCAGTCAATATTGGCAGCCCAGAAGACTTCTCCAGTTCTATGGAGGGCAAATTCTGAAATTCTGACGCACGGCTCAAAGGAAATGGCTGGGTTTTGCCAAGAGATGTGGGGTTTAAATTCACGTGATCTTCCAGGGTCCACATGGTCCGTGCGCTTAAGTTCGAGTTGGGCTAGATTGAAAATGGAAAATGTCCCCCACCTCTTCAAAACTTTCCTTTTTAGCCTTTTGATTCCCTGTTTATGACTAAGCTGATGTGAAGAGAGAAAAGAATGCGAGGGTGAAAACGAAGGGAATGGCGACAGCAAGGAGATAAAGCACTCTTAGAGAGTGTTGTCTCCATATTGTTGTCACATTCAATTTTCGGCGATGAGAGCTGGACGCAGAGAGAGATCAGGCCAAGATACTGTCAAGTGTGAAAAGATGTCTACTGCTGAACGAAGTACTTCATACTAGAATATACTTTGGTTGGAAGCGGAACAAGAAGGAAGATTGATTACCCTGCATAGTGTAAACGGAAGAATGGAATGGTACACACAGTATATTATGAAACCGAATATCCTCAGTTCCTGCCAGTAAGCGAACCCGGAGTGAAGAAGCGAGAAGGACATTCTTTGTAGAACCGGGTCGATGACGTTGGACAGTGAAGTATGTATGTAAGAGGTTTGTGCAGTGCAGCAGTGTCGTTGGTTCCTTTTTTTTTCCTTTGCGTGGGCGGCCTGCACTGTTGTCCAAGTGGTAAAGAGTAGTAGGGATGTTCAGTCAGAAGTGAAAGTCTTGGCGCGCCGTCCACCGTTCCCAAGGGGACCTTCGCCATTTTTGGCTTCTTCGCTTTCTCTTTCGCTTCTTCAGCTCCAGCTCTCCTCCAGTACCTCTCCACACTACAGGTCTCTTTCAAACTCCCCTTTTCTTCATCATCTTTGCTCAGCTCCATCACCATCGCAACTCTCAGGAGGTCGACACCCTGCCTCTGATTGGTGCACCTTGTCGCCGGGGTCTCCTTCACTTCCTTTAACCGCCGCTCCACGCTTGGATGAACATCGACTCCCTTACCACTAGTCACCATCCATAAGTCCTCATTTAGCTTCTCTCTTGGTCAGTACAGGGCGCCTCTAGTATTTTCCCTCCCTGGTCGGCTACTACCTTTATTGTCTGCGGCCGTTCCTGTTTGTCCGTCGCGATCCTGTCGACTACCGCCTCTGAATCCCCATCACCACTGATGTATGCTGCCTGTCTTACCAGCTGGGCTGATTGTCTTACAGATTCCTTCCCTCTCCCGCACAGGTCCTTTTTTTGCTTCTGATTGCCTACCCTTGGCTGTTTTCTCGCGACGTTGACGGCCAAGCGCCATCCTTGACACCTCTCTTCCTCAACCCGATAACAAATAACACCACCACTCGTCACCACCATGTACAACGCACATCGAGCGTTGCCCCCGGGCAACAGCAGTCGCATGCTGGAGCTGCTCGATCAGGTGCGCCAGGAGTATGAAAACACAACGCGCAGCAGCGGTGAAATTGAGCACCAGAGTAGGTCCCCCCTCTTCCCCCAACATTTTTCGCGAGAAGATTTTTCCATGACTGACGGCAATGATGGTAGTGACCGGGCAGATTCAGGAGCTGGAGATGATCCGGCAAAAGGTGTTCCAACTGGAACAGGCTCAGTTGCAGATGAAACAGGAGTATGTTTTTGTGCTTTCTCTTTCACCGCATGCGTCTTACCACTTTGCCTAATTGACCCATTTTTAGTTACGAGGCAGAAATTCGTAAGCTTCGCATGGAGTTACAGAATCACGGAATCCCTATCCCTCAGTCTCACATCGCTGGCGGACCAACCCACACTGGCACGACTCAAGGCCCACCCCCTACACTAGGCCATGGACCGGGTAACGCTTTTGGAATAGCCAACCAGGGCGGTGCGACTCCCGGCCTTGCGCCTCCTCCCCCACCGCCTCAGGACCAGCAGCAGCCTTCTCAGCACCCTCTCCAGCAGCCAGCTCCAGGTGCGCCAGCGCCACCCCAACCTCAAGAAGGTGGATATGCAGGATATCATGCCAATGGTATGACATTTCTATTGCCTAGTCTGTCCGTTGCTTTTCTGAGATTCCATCTAACGAAAATGTTATGATAGGAGCTTATGGTGGCGCACCACCTGCACCTGCATCGTCCCCTGGTCCGGGTAAAGGCCGTGGTGCTCGGGGCCCTGCAGGACCTGCAACTCCCCAACAAACCCATCAGGTCGCATACTCGGAAGCCGCCAGACCTTCCCCTCAGATCCCACGTCCAGTTCCCACTGGTGAAGTCGGCTTCCGGAACATCAACAACCTTGGCGAGTTGGATTTTGACAAGCTGCCTCCCACCCAGAAGAAAGAGGGTCAAGGCTGGTTTGCTGTTTTCAATCCAGAGGTACCTCGCGTCCTGGATGTTGAGCTTGTCCATCATCTTTCCCATGACAGTGTTGTGTGCTGTGTCAGATTCAGTGCGGACGGTAAATATGTTGCTACTGGCTGCAACCGCTCTGCCCATATCTTCGACGTTGCTACCGGTCAACTAGTCACCACTTTACAGGATGACACCGTGGACAAGGAGGGAGATCTCTATATCCGAAGCGTCTGCTTTAGTCCTGATGGCCGCTACCTGGCTACTGGTGCCGAGGACAAGCAGATTCGGGTACGTAAAGAAGCCATGAATTATCGAGAGAGTGAACAGTTACTAACTCAAACCGTTGTTGTAGGTGTGGGATATTGCGTCTCGAAAGATCAAACATGTCTTCTCCGGCCACCACCAAGATATCTACTCTCTTGATTTCGCCCGTAACGGCCGTTATATTGCTTCTGGCAGTGGTGACAAGAGCGTTCGTCTCTGGGACATGATGGACGGAAAGCAAGAGTTGACTCTAAGCATTGAAGATGGAGTTACCACTGTTGCCATCTCCCCTGATGGTCGATACGTCGCTGCTGGCTCCCTTGATAGGAGTGTTAGGGTTTGGGATACAACAACTGGTTATTTGGTGGAGCGCCTTGAGGGACCCGAAGGTCATCAAGACAGCGTTTACTCTGTGGCATTTGCTCCCAATGGTCGTGACCTGGTTAGCGGCAGTCTCGACAAGACAATCAAGATGTGGGAGTTGACTCCTCCACGCGGAATGGTACCGGGCTCTGGTCCCAAAGGCGGCAAATGCGTGCGCACTTTCGAGGGCCACAGGGTAAGTGCTTTCACATTTTCGTCTCCGAATACCGCATTCTCTTCTCCGAACACATGAAGCAAGTTTCTAAAGTATTTCTGTAGGACTTTGTTCTTAGTGTTTGTTTGACCCCTGATGGTCAATGGGTCATGAGTGGTTCCAAAGATCGGGGCGTTAAGTTCTGGGATCCCAACACTGGAATTGCCCACATGATGCTTCAAGGTCACAAGAATTCAGGTAAGGGACCCCCTCGCTAGTCGCATTTGCCTTGTGTTTTGTGGAGTCTGTAACTCATTCTCTTATCTAGTTATCTCCGTTGCTCCCAGCCCGACTGGTAACCTCTTTGCCACTGGTAGTGGTGACATGAATGCCAGGATCTGGAGGTTCGTCTCCCACCATCTGGAGAATTCAAAGGCAAGCATAAGTAGTGCTAACACTTCTTTCTTCTAGCTACACTACCCGGAGGTAGCCTGTCTTGCTTTTCGAGATAATTTCCTGGGGTTGGCGTAGCTGTTTGTATCAATTTATTTGTGACTTTCATTCCTTTGAACGAAAGCGTTCGCCAAGTGGCTATGCTTACTGATGCTCTTATGTTCCCGGTTCCTGCTTCTCTTATTTGTCATGGAAGGAAACGGATGGATGGATGGATGAATGAATTGATTGAGGTCTGTATTCAATTTCCCTTCGATAGTGTGGTATGTATCCTTGGAACTTTATTTCTTCCTTCTTTTTCCCTTTTTTTGTGGTGAATGCTATTATGCTTGAAAGCCTTGGTGAAGAAAAGTTGGGATCAGGTAGTGCATATGGAAGTCGACTACTGTGGTGGAGGATAGGCCCTATCCAATAAAGCAAATCACAACATGTTATTGTTTTGCTTTCTGACATTTGCTTTTCTTTTAATACCCTTGGGATAGGTGGGTATCACCTATCCAATGGATGCAAACTGGAGCAGAGTCACTTTCAAAGGCTGGGAGAGTGGCAGGCAGCTTGGCGATGCAAGAGACACATGACTACTAATACTAATATCTCTGCTCCATTGTTACAATAATATTGCTACCATTTTATATGCGCATACAGGATTTCGCTTCTTGGGGTCAAGTATGATCCTCGTTGCGTGACCTTAGATAGTCAATGCCTTTAGGTCCATACACGATATGCTAGTACTATAGGAAGTAGTACTAGTTAGTTGGAGTCAATAGGTCTCTTCATGATGACTGCATGCATTATTATCTTGCATATACAGGAAAAGATGGATGTGGTGGGCAATTTGAAGCAACCAGGTCCAGCGTGTGGAAGGCATGTGATTAGTGATTCTATAAACTTGAACCATGTCTGTACTATGCTTTCCAATATATCTCACAGTAGTAGGGGCAAGGAGATATACCACTCTTACTACTACTCATCAGCAAGTTGAGCTCTCGATACGCATGAGCGGGGTTATGTGGAATAGTCGAAGGTGGCATTGCGTCTGTAGCAGTATATGGACATATTACCATGACACCATGTATAGCCTGCTTGACATCAGGCCGACGTCAGACAATGAACAATGTGAATGCGCGACATATGCGCATGAAGCCGGATATGCCAACCTCGTGCGGGGCCTGGTGTATCGGCCTAGCTGAGGCGGCGCTGGACCAGCGCAGCGTGAGGTGCAACTGGTGGATCGGGAGTGATTTCGACGAGGAACTAAATGATGCGATGGGTTTGGAGGTGCCAAAGTCGTATGCGGATGCTGTTATCTGGCTGCAGTTGAATCCCTAGGGCTCTTCGCACACTTTCCGGCAGAAATCTGGTGTCTGAAATTGACAGGTAATACAATTTTTTGAAGACCAAGACATTCCAATTCCATGCGTTTGAGCAATCATTCGATTGCCCGTGAGGATTCAAAGTGAAATTTGTATATGGGGCAATGTTACTATTTGGTTCAGTCTCTGATTTTCCGCCGCTCTCTAGGCCAAGTGGGATTATAATAGGGAATCCATCTCGTTCTGCTTCATGGCTGCCAGAGGACTTGGTTAAGGTTGGAGATGAGGAGCTGGCCGATTACCTTCAATAACCTGGCGGAAGAAATCTCTTCAGTTGTCCAACGAAGATGCTACTAGCAGACTGCGCCCTGGAGCAAGAAAAAAAAAAAGTATTTTCACAAAGAGACTGAAATTCCCAACATCCACGACAACTCAGCATGGATCATTGTGTACCAGATCATCGAATCCATAGTTGTCAAACACAACTAATGCAATTTGATAAAGGAAAGTATATAAAAAAAAATTTCCTCGGGCAGCTGGAGCTACAGAGGAGATCGTAATCTTATCTATGCGAACACGAGCATCATCCTGGCACGCGGCAAGGCATAATTGCGGACATTAAAAGGCAGCCCGCTGCTGAAACTCCACATTAGTATCTTATTACTATTACTTTTATTATTTCCTCCTCTACTAGTCGGTTTAATGTCCCGCAGGAAGCCTGACAGTCAACCGTACCACCGGTG
>FQSS02000175.1:54051-79148 GCA_900128795.2 Malbranchea cinnamomea
AAAGGTGATGAAAAAACGAGGACCACCACACTCAATGGGGAGACGACTGTCCTCAAATTAGTCCTCAGGTGAGCCTGTCCTATCATGCTGTCTCTGTGTACTGAGGACTGTAGAGACACTGTTGTTTTTCGGTGAGCTGGCCTTCACACTCAATTTCTGACAGACTTCCCCCCCCACCAGAGCAGTGCCAAGTTGTGCGCTGCGATAGCCATTCATGACTTTGCTCCATCGTGACATTTGCCTCGAGTGGTCCTCAATTGCTGAGATGCCATGAATCATGCATGGTTCAAAGACTGCGGGGTTCGACCCACTCGCCTGGGCGAACTCATCGTGATTAGGGTGCTTAAGCGCGGAAAGCCAGGGTTGCTTGGCACAGTCAAAAGGAGAAGCTTCTGTTCGCTGGAGATGGCGTGATGGCGAGTGCAGCTGTTTCCTCCGTACAAGTATTCTGCTCAAGCCCCAGACCTGGAGTTTGACGCCCATGGCCGTCTCGGGGTGGTGGGCTTCGTGAATCGAGCTAGATGGCGTCAGGATCACTTTGAAGCATGCTGACAACCTTGGGTGGGAGGTCTCCCCAGGAAACAGGAGATTGTCGAAAAGAAAGACAACCTCCCCAGTCTTCGCCAAGGTCCCTGAGTGGAGTGGGATGGCGGGGATGAGCGACTTTCTGTCAGCGCGGGGACGGGGAGAGAGACAAAGAACTAGACAGTCTCCGTCAAAAAATCACACGAGTTGAGAGATGCAAGAGAGGTGGTCTCCTGTCTACATAGTACACCACCCTTCCATGAGCGATGATGGCTCATCGTGCTGTCTCACTCTACAAACACACACTGTGCAGCAGTCGCTGATCTTAGATCGATCGAGGCAGGGGCCAAAAGTACTACAACATAACCTCATTCAATACATTCTCTTTTTCGGCTACTGTGCGGTATACCAAGGACAGAACCTTGAGCACTTGTCTGACGGTGATACCTGGGTCTCTCCATCTTGGGCAGCGGAGGCGATGTTGTGTACCGACATACCTGTGCACGCACCTAGGCAGCCACAGAGATGTGCCATCTGTGCTTTGATCGCTTATCGAAGTAACGAATAATAACACTGACTCGTTTAATCTTTGGTTCTGCTTCATCATCACGTTTCAGGGGACGGTCGGTAGTATTACTTACTGTTGCGTGTCGTTGTGAAGAGGCCAACCACAGAGACAGCGGGTCTGGACGCGATGCTCAGCGGTCGTCAAAGTCCTGACCACTCCGGTCGATACGACCCCTCGTCTCTTGCTCGTCCTCTCCTTCCTCCCAGGTCCTCGCGAGCTGTGGAACATCAAGTGAGCACCACACATGATCTACATGCATCTGAGATGTGATATGTTGGGTCGCACCGCACATTTGCGGGCACACAGACATGTCCCAAAGCAAATCCGTGCCGACTCTTATCTCGGATTTCGGAACGGCGTTTTCGTAGCAGTTGTAACTCTCGCATCGAATACTAACATGTCCTTTTCTCGTCATCATCATTCCTCTTGTCGGAATGCCACGAAGCAAGACTCTCTCTCCACAGATATTCGTGAGGAGTCCGCAAGAGGTGATTGGAGGTTGGCCACATCCCAACCCGCCCGTTGTCGGTCTGTTCAACCTTCGCCCTAATAACTGCTTTGGAGATCCGGTCACGCGGGGGTTCTCGCAGAGTGTCTACCCGGCAACCCCTGCAAGACAGCAACTCGGCGCCGCAGTGTAATGGTGCAAGGCTGGTCTGGTGGCGGGTCTGGATGTTGCTAAGATGTAATCGACTCTGTTAGCGCCTCGGGAACTGGATATGACTACCAGGTTAACGCGGCCCTGATCGATGAGCCATTAGCGCCCCCCCGCACTTCCTCAATTCAGATTCGCACACTCGTCGTGTCCAATTTCCCAAGCAGCAGAGGACAGTACATCCAACTAGTATGCCTTGTGGGGGACACACAGAGGGAGGAGTAGTCGGGATGCTGTGTTGAGAAAGCCTCGCGCTTTAGACTACGAAACACGACCAGCCAGGATTTAAGCATTTCGCCATGTTCTCCATGGTCTGCCCCCTTTTTCCGAGTATCCATTTGCATCGAAATCCTCGAGGCCCGATGTCAAAAAAAGGTCCAGGCTCAAATCACTTGCATTCTCGTCCCATCACAACGGAGACGATCTCAGTAGTACGGAGGAGAAGTATATGCAATGTCGATTAGGACGTGATTTCTTTCTTTTGAAAGTGGAGCTTGTTCCTGAGTTTTCTTTTATTTTTCCCACGATACTGGTCCGTCCCGAATGTGCTTTCTTTTTCATCCCTGTCTATGATTTCTTTTTCCAAAACGTGCGAAGGTTGATCTTCACGTCCTGCACATCAGATTTAAGATACATCTTTGGAGAAGGATAGTGTCAAGACGACAGTGTTGCACGGAAGTTGAATTCATACTAAAATCATTGAACGTCGCTCGCTGTGCGAATGAATGCCGATTGAGCAGGATCCTAAGATATACATAGGATGTGCTACGATGTACTCTTCTGAATGTGCAGGCTTGGTGCGATGCACTTGGTCAACGGGCTTGGCAGGAGATCCTCCATCACCCTTCCCCTTTTCCTCCCTTCGAGTGATTTGGATCCCACTGCACAGAGGACACAGGTAGCTGTTTCAAAAGACCGATTGTATTTCTCCTCTGGATCTTCAAAAGGGTCCAAACAGGACTAGAATCGGGTCCTTCGGCCAGGCAGCAGACCTCGCCGTCACTCATTTCTGCAGCACCTTAACACGAGCAAAGGACTCAGCTTCGTCATCTGAGAGGATGGCGCAGAGACCGATCAGCCCTGCACAGCGCCTCGAATTTCCCATCACAAGACAACAATGACAAACTGGGCACCCAACAACGGACAACAACTGCGCGTGACGGGTCCACCACCACGGCCGGAAGCGCCACTGGCATTCCGCGATTGGCTGCGTTCCTTGTGTTGCCTCCTCGTTTTTCAGAAGAGATCAAAGTCCGCCGAATCATCGCCTGGCTGGCTTCATCCCGAGAGCCAAGGCGCACGCTATTGGGGAGATCAACTGACTAGTGACGCCGGACATGCAAATACAGTCCAATCTCGATCCCCCTTTCCCACCGCTCCGGTTGGACTTGCGCACCATCGAAACCCGGAACCCTATCACCTTTCCCTTCTGGGCTTTCCCCATGTTAATCGACGGATGATGGGCGTCCGTGGTTGAGACCTGTCCGGTGAGCACTTCGAGCGTTTGAAACTATTTTGGCGCAGCTCTTCGGCACGGATTGGCTGTGTCTTGGGACCGCGCTCTCTCTTTCCTTTTTTTTCTTTTTTTTTTTGCGGCAACCGTTTGTCGAGATTCGAGAGAACCAGGCCACTGCGCGTTTATCTGAGCTTATCCTCCTCGCTCTCGATCCCTCAGGTTTACATAACACGATGTGGGCCATGGGTAAAGCTGATGACGCAGAAGTTGCTTCATGGTGCGCCTGGCACCTCCTAAACCAATTGCGATGTTTTATCGAAAACAAGGAGAAACGCATGAGGACGGTGTGAACATCCCGGGTCCTGGCATTATTGTTTCCCCCTGACCTTGCACAAGAAGTCCGTGTATTCCGCATGCAGTGGCATCCGTTCCATTGTTTGAAGACGCGGGAATCCCTGTTCCTTTCCCTCGTCGTCCTCTTCCCGCCCCCTCTCCGAGTCCAGTCTAACCACGTTGGTCCAAAGCACAGGTTTGAACCTCGACCTGGTGCAATGAGGGAGCTTCTTACCCACTCCCCCCATTCAGATTTCAGCCTTGAGCTGCAGCGCCCCGGCCAATGAGAAAATTCTGGGGCTCCTCAACAACAGGGATTTGCCAATACTCGACCGCATGATACTCCGGGCACATCTGAGCTTGGCCTTCTTTCTTTTCTTTTTTGTTTTTTTCACTTGCTCCCCACCCGAGTCCGAGTGCACACGTCGGCCCCCTCCAGCTGGAGCTGGGGCATTCCTTGCTTGATCCCTTTTTGGGACTATTTCTCTGCATGGCTATTGGCTAGAAATATTTCATACCGTCATCCACAGCCAATGGCGG
The DNA here is from genome assembly GCA_900128795.2 of Malbranchea cinnamomea. Lineage (NCBI taxonomy): Eukaryota > Fungi > Ascomycota > Eurotiomycetes > Onygenales > Malbrancheaceae > Malbranchea > Malbranchea cinnamomea. Next base: position 58,129 of record FQSS02000175.1, read on the forward strand.
CAACTCACCATTGGTAGATTCTGTTTTTTTACGTGGTAGAACTTCTCCTTTGGGTTGCTCGTGTCTTGTCGATGCAAACTTCTTGACCGATAACTGTGTAGAAAGGGGAAAACACAGCTAATAGTCAAACCCATAGTCTCCTACCTAGTCAGACAGCTGGTGGTTTGACCTTGAAAATGGGAGCAGACTAAAAAGTGTTCTGATGATGTGGAGATACTCTCCTCCTCGGAACGCCCGTCCAGGCAAATAGTTCCCTCTAGTGATCTACACAACCCCATCTGAATCCCATCGTTTTGCTTTTTTGTCTTGACATGGGATTTTCTCTTCGGAAACTTTAAACCGCAAAAAGTGGAAGAAGCAAGCGTCGGGCCGCATGCTGGCCCTATCATCGTCACGGCCTGCGCTCTGTGTCCAAGCTCTTGGGTCCCGCGACCGCCGCCACGCCTGGCGTATCGAGTACATAACACACCCCAGATATACAGAGTATCTCTTCTTCTCTCTGCTTCAAGCTCGAAGAACAAACTTCCCATACGTTCAGCACTTTTTTTTTCTTTTTGGTGCACGACTTGCTGCAGCCAGTGCTTCTTCAGTTTTGTTATTTATTGCCCTGCACGTTGTGTTCTGCATTTTCGTTTCTTCTTTCTTGGCCCTGATCGACTCTTCCCATGTGCTTGCTGGCGTTTGCTTTTTGATATACCCTTTGCTTTTTGACTGCGAACTATATACCCCTTTGCCACCACTGCCATCCTTCTAAACGCTGATTGTGGAGTTTCGTCGTTTTGCGGCCCTTTTTGCTAGACGGCTTCCGCGTGTCGGCCTGTCAACTGAGAGCCCACATCTCCACCCTGCTGCTTTCTATACATATCTTCCCGTGACCCTCGACGACGATCTGGAGGCTGAATAGAAAGGACTAAAAGAAGCAAGCAAGAGAAAGCAAAGAACCCAGGACAGGGAAAGGGGGAAAATAAGAAAAAAAAAAAGGTAAAAGGAAAAAGAAAAAAAAGAAAGCAATAACGGTGAGGCAAGAACCAACCCAAGTGACGCCGCCTGTCCACCACCGGTCTTCACGGTCCTTTCGTGGTGCCCTTTTGCTCGACTTACCCGTCTACTTTTCAGAACCGGAAGAGATCTAATCTCTCCTGAGACGGCTTTAAGTTCAGCATCGGGAGTGCTTGGATATGGAGGCAGCTGTACCTGTCTCGTACAGTTTCCCCAGCCATGACCTGGCCGCTGTTGCGCACCGTCGTATGATGGCCCCTCCCCAAGATCCCCAAAGCATGGCATATTATCACAACCTGTACGCTACCCCGTTACCGCAGCAGTCATCTTACGCCTTTGGTCATATCCTGAACAACCAACCGCATACAACTTACCAAAACTTCTTTGGGTCCAATGCTGCGTTGGCCCCTCCCACCTCGCGTTTGCCGCCTGAACCGGCCCCTCCGTCGATACAACAGCAATTACATGAAGCCCACTCTCGTCCGACGAAGAACGAGCTGTCGCGGTTAATCAGCGAGACTCCTCCCGCACCACAGAGGGGCTCTGAACCTCAACCGTCAGGACGACAGACGGCTCCCACCCAAGACAAGACCACTTCGACGACAGGGGAAACGAAATCTCCGGTTTTGCTTGCAACGCATGTCGAGTTCTCGACCGAAGTGGACACTTTGATGAAGGCAATACAGGCGAAAACCCGCGAACAACCCCAAGACCAGCAACAGCAGGGGCAAGTACAGCAACAATTGCCGCCTCTTCAGAAGTCATTCAACAACGGGTCTGGTGGGTGGATGAATGGTTATGCTACGGGGAACCCAGCCGTCTACGCCTCTCCTCAGGACGATCGCGCGGCCGCACAGAAGCCGAGAAGAAAATATGAATGCACACTTCCTGGATGCAAAAAGAGTTTCTTTCAGAAGACCCACTTGGACATTCATATGAGAGCGCATACGGGAGACAAGCCATTTGTAGGTGCCATTCGATTATTTGCTTTGAGATCTTTAGACTAACAAAGAATGCTGGGAAGCTCTGCAAGCAGCCCGGTTGCGGACAACGATTCTCTCAACTCGGTAACCTGAGGGTGAGCGAGTGCATTGACGACTGTTTGATCTCGTACCTTCAACTACTGACATCTCATGCTTTTTTTCTCTCTTTTTCAGACACACGAAAGACGTCATACCGGAGAGAAACCCTTCGCGTGCGAAATCTGCCACAAAAGGTTCGCCCAGAAGGGGAATGTCCGCGCCCACAAGATAACTCACCAGGAAGCCAAGCCGTATACCTGTCGACTTGATGACTGCGGGAAGCAATTTACCCAGCTCGGAAATCTCAAGGTATCCAATTCTTTTGCTTGACTGTGTCCTATCTGGCTCAGTTTGCTGATTTTATTTCTTGAGTTAGTCCCATCAAAACAAATTTCATGCCCCCACCCTTCGCCTTCTCACCGTTCGCTTCTCCAGCATAACCGATCTCGACCGCTTATCCCCGCAAGACCTAGAACTGTGGAACTATTTTGCTAGCCTATATAAGAACAGCAATAAGGGGATTAAAGGCCGTGGGAAAGACAGACGGGTCTCGACGGCTCCGAAGGCGTCATCGTCGTCGAGCAGCAGAAGCTCCAAACGGTCGAAAAGAGATGCAGATAATGGTAACGCGATGAATTCCTCCAACAACAACAACAACAGCCTCAACAATAACGTCCAAGACCAAGCCGGACGTCTCACTCCATCCAGTAGCGACGATGGTGGTGCTGTGATGAGACTTGCCACCACAAGCGCGAGTTCAACAACCACTACGACACCGTATCTGGGTACCCCTAGCAGTGAAGAAGTCGATTTTCACGGACAGATGTATCAGCCTCACCCCCATCCTCACCCCCATCCTCATCCTCACCATCTTCAGCATCACCAACAGCATCCACCGCCGCCTCCACCTCAGCACCATCCTCAATATCGCCATCAGCAGCAGCAGCAGCACCACCACCACCACCACCACCACCACCACCACCAACAACACTCCGAACACAGGGGCATCACGCAGTAATGTTCTCTGGCTTCTTTTCCTCCACAAGTCTTGGCTTTTTTTTTTCTCGGTTTGAACTGTGGAATAGCGAAGGGTATTTTCTCTTCGCAGTCTCCCAGACAGGGACGTGCCGGTGGCAATTAACTACCATCAACAAGCCACGAAAGGAGATTGACGAAAGTGAAAAGGAGTGAACGAAATTACTGATCATCCTGACTCAGCGGCTTATTGAATGGCGTGAGTAGCGCACATGCATATATTCAGAGAATATGTATGTTACACGTCGAGCCTCTACCTTGGCTGTGCTCAAGCGTGCCTGAGGAGTGGAGAAGAGCGACAGGAATGCCCGCTTGATTATCTGATCGCCCAATCTTCTTCAGGAGTTATTACAGGCCTGATGTCTATTAGACCCAACGTACCAGTGCATTACCGTTTAGGGCATTTTTCCTTTTCAATCTCTTATTTTCCTTTTTCATATATGTCTTGGCACATAGTCGAAGAAAGCAAGCGCATAGCAACTGGGTCTTTTTCCCTCATCTCTTGTTTCTCGCTCCGTCTGCTCTCCATATGAACCAGAGTCGCTGAACAACATGCGGAGTACAAGCGGGCGTAAGTACGAAAAAAGCCTTCATCCCTTCAACGGTTCCTGGACCCACATGGAAATTTCCGGTCTTGTACGCACATAATTCTCATCCAGCGCCAAGTTAAGCACGTAGAAGAGATCGTTCTGCGGATAATACTACTACTGTAATATGACCCAAACCTCCTAATTAACTTCAAGTTATAACGAGTGGTAACACTATTGAAACGTGGCATTTATAGCAATCCATACCAAGCAACCAAGGAATACGCTGCTATCTACCCAGCATATATGTCGAAGTACGTACCAGTTACTTCTTCCTTAACAAGGTTCTCAAGTCCTTAGTGATTAACTAAGCCAAGTGGTTGTGACCCAGCCTTGCAGCGTCACTGTTTTGTCCCTTATTCTAGCAACTTTTACCTTATACGCAGGTTTTTTCTCCAGCATTGCGATCTATCGAACACACAACGAGATGGTTGGAGTGAACATCCCTGCTAGTGCCCGTCAAGCCCCCACCGTCAAGCAGCGGATATGCCGCACTCTGACAACTTTGATGTGATAACAGCAGGATACTGTAGTATCGAACGGCCTGGCTGGTGCGCACAGCAAAGAACATTCTCAGACTGGACAATACTATCTTTGAGATCCGTGTCTTGCCACTGCTGCCCTGGGTTCTGGGTCAACTAGCATCTCTTTCCACCTGATGGCACTAAATCTGAAAAAACTGAGGGGCACAGGAAGACCTGACGATCATCTCTGACGATGCCAACACAGACACACGAGCCCGCCCAGGAGGTAGACTCTTTTCTCACGGCTAATGGGGCCTACGGAGTCGTTGATCAGGACCAGGTTGAGACTTGGAATTCAAGGCTCAGGTATTGCGGATGTCTCGCGACTTCTTGCCAGATGACCCTGCGCCAATTACACAGCTGAAAAGTAACCCAGACGAAGTTGCTGATGCACTGTGTGCATGCATGCCCCGTGTTTGGTCTTGTATTGCCTCCCGCAAGCGCATGCGGTACGGAATTGTTCGCCGGTTGAAATTTGGGATTCATACCTCCCGATCCAGGATAATCAAGACCGTGAAGGAGATGACCGGGTGTTTGCTCAGTCTCGATTCGCTTAGCCCCGGCAGTAGGCAACATGTACATACTATTCTCTGATGAACTTTTGAATCACGTTTCTATCCTACCCCTACCTAGGGACACGGCTGTATGTATCTTGATGTATCTTTTCGTCTAGTTCAAATATTACGAGCGTGCAGCTCAAGTCGCTCAAGACACCGATTCCAGACTGACCCTAGGTGTCCCTCACGCAGCGTAACTTCCGTTCGTGTGCTTTTTGGGAAAAATGACGAATCAGCCCCTGCGAAGCTTGGAACTGAGCTCATGAATAACTGTGCTGAGCATATACCTAGGTAACTCTGCGATGTGAGAAAATGGCGATCATTCAGCTAATTTGGGAAAACCCAAGTCGTGGCATATAACTGCGGCAGTCGTAAATCGTCAAGAGAAGAAAATCCACAATATAGCTTCGCCAGGTGACCCTAGTCGCATCGTCGAGTCGTCTGCCTCATTCAATTCAGTTAAGGTTCCTCTGATCACTAGTACCCTAAGACCCACTAAATCGCCCAAAACACCCTGATGCTCATTCCTTCCACTGTATTTGACCAACCAGGAAACCTTGCCCGTCCCCAGACGGAGATCTCATCGCCAACATGCATCTTCCGCACTGCTCTGCCATCTAGCGTTGCGCTGCCGCGCCCATGAGAATTCTGTATCTCCTCTGCTTCCGCAGAGTCCGGGTCGACAGAGTCCAGGTAGTGCCAGGTAATCTTGTGCGTCTGGACTTCCCTCTGGGCGACCACGTTGCGTTGGAGGGTGTGGGCATTTGGGAGGAAATAATTGTGGCGGGCAAATCTGACTTTTTCATCGTCAGAGTTGGCAGCGTCAGACTCAGCTTTCTGCTTGCCGTCTTTGCTCGCGCCATCGCTGTTGCTATTGCTACTCGTACTCGAATTTTCCGCAGCTCGGTCGGCATGAGGAGGACGAGTTGGGTCTGCGCGATCTGGTCTCGAAATGATGTAGGCATCGAACCAAGAATACGATCCGTGGTACGTCCCGCGTGTCCCTGGACCGCCTCCCCATCCCTGGTCGTGCGAGAGAATAGTGAACTCTACCTTCCGACATGGGTGTATGTCTCTGTATGGCTGTAGTCGAGGAGTATTAGAGCCCTTGGGTGTCTGCAGCTCAAGCTATTAGCAGTTGCACCAAGATCTGTTGTATTCAAGATACCAACTCACAGCATAGCACAGGGGACCCGTCCGCAAACATTCCCGGTCACCATCTTGATTGATTTTAATGGGCGCTGTCATCTTCACCTCCACAGACGGCCAGTACTCCGCTCTGTCGATGATCATATCCACAAGCTCAGTCGGCAGCCCACCAGAGGCGGTTGCGTTCTCCCGCACTGCATTCTGCAGCATCCGTCTCACTCTGAGGACGTCATAAGCATCGGGGTAGTATGGGCTATCGCGGGAGCCTGTGGGTGCAGAAGAAGCATTGCCCATTTCGTTGCCAGAGTCTTTGTCTCCTCTGGATTTCCGTGGGATTCTTCTCTCCAAGTAGGCAGGTCGAAAAATGCGTCGAGGATACGGATGAGAAGTCATTGTTGTAACAAAAGGGGAAGAGAAATAATAGTTAGGCTTTACCTAAAAGAGATATATGGCGGAATGGTGGTGGCCGAGTACAAGTTGCTAGCCTTGAATGGCAGGCAGGCGGAGGACAACGATCAAAGAACTGTTACCAATGGTTGAGTAAATCTAATAGACTTGGGTTCAGAGTCAAAACTCTTAGATCTGACAGGGCCTACTGACATATCAATGGAATAGCAGCACTCTTCACGTAGATTTACCAAAGGGAACATCACGACAGAAAGGGGTTGGGCACACACAGCCTCGCGGCGGTGACGTTATGCCAAGATTCAACTGGGCGGAGCACTTTCGCTCCTTTGCCGGTCCTCCACGCGTGCTACACTAAGTACTACTCCTACCCGTGTATATCTAGTACTTATGTCGTTGTGTTACGAGTACTATGCAATAGGCAGTTCTTGAATCTTTTCAGTTGCTACGTAAACAGGGCGCGTTAACAGAAACTCGACAAAAAGTAATTTCACAATCGCGCATGAATCGAGGAGAGGTTGCGATTGTGGGAATTCTATATCGTCGCAGCAGGTCTTTATGTTACTGATGCGGATCCTGGCCGTTCGGCGAAGCCCAGACTAAAGAGGTCAAGTGAAAGGACATAGAGGAATTAGGCCCTAGGTTCAATCTCGTTCAGCCCCGTTCAGTCCCTGGACAGTGGATTCAGAGCTTTCCTCATGTTCTCATAAACCAAAAAGGTTATCCACGTGCTTGGCAATACTCGGACGAGATTGGGCCCAAGACCTTTGTAGAAACCTGCAATACCTTCTTTCCGCCATGTCTGGACAATTGCATCGCCGACCCCACGGTATGTTTGGGCGGCATCATAGGTTTGCAGACGGGAGCGTAGTAACTGATACGGATACGTCACGCAGCCTGCAAATACCTTCGCCAGTCCCGAGAGACAGAAATAGTCCAAGTTGCTCAGTTCCCGACGCTCATAGGGTTCGGTTGCTGCACCCGTCAGATCGGTCTGGGGAGTGCGCGAGCGGTACTGCTTTAGTTGCTCGTAAGCCATGAACTGTAGAGCGCCGTGGCTGACCCCAAATAAGGAGGGGACAAGTCCATGGTAAAAGCCCCTGACACCCTCCGTGCGGTATATCTCAGAAATGCCCGCGGAGAAACTGGCGTAGGCTCCGGGAACGCGAGCACCGGTGGAAAGCATGCGCGTCTTGATGACCCATATAGGATTCGTGAGGATGGCGGTAAGAATACCTGTTTTTAAAAAAACGGCATGAGCATAGGGATTTCGTGGTTTAAAACCGCTTGGAAGAGAATGCCCGCTTACCTGCTGCCCCGGACGCGATGAAGTAATTCACTGAGCCCAGGCCATCCCGTCCAGGTCTATACGACTTAGACATGGCATCTTTGATCTGACCGTAAAACAAAAAATACAATCCCCAGCTTACGGAGTTGCCAACCAGGTTGGGAGTCAGGCCCCGGTAGAACGCCTGTATCCCTCCTTCATTTCCAGCTATCTGGCGCGCGACTCGGAGTGAACTGCCAATGCGGGAGGCTGATTCTTTGTCCACTGAGGTGAATACCCGTTATATCAGTATGCACATCATTGTATTGACCGCTCAAGCGGGGTGAATGTACCTTGGAGACGGGTCTTCACCATGTCCAGCGGGTGGACGGCGAGGGTAGAGACAATGCCGGCTGTGAAGCCGGCTATCGTTTCGTTGAACGATCTGGATAGACCATATTTCTCGTTCATGGACCTTAAGTGTCTTTTGTGACCGCTCTGTTATCGAGGGACATGGGGCTCTTCCGTCGATGGTCTGCGTCGTGTCGTTAAATCGGTGAAGCTAGTTGGAAGCTTCAACTTTTTTTTTCATCGACGTCTTGGGTCTTCGACATGTCCAGCATCCAGACCGCCTGTTCCCCGTTCCCACTCCATGACCAACGACATGACTAAATTCGCGAAATACGCCCCATTTTTTATTTTTTTTATTTTTTTATTTTTTTTTTTTTTTGAGATATTGATCCATTGGTGTTTATCAAAATCGGAATGATCCAGAGCAGTGTTGAACTTGGTGAGGCTAATGCGGCTCGACGTAATACAGAGCCCATACACCGGGAGCTACGTAAAGCTGTTGAAGGAAATCTGGCACAGAGTAGTCGGTAAATTTGCAAATACTCACAGTAAAGATAAAGGCGCATTCTGTAGATCTATAAAAAGTACCCATTCACACATGCGGCACGGCTCAGGAGGGCAAAAACTAAGTAGATCCATTAAAGGCGCAGTGAAGAAACACCATGACAATCTCCCTGTCTATTTTACACATTTCCAACTCCGTAAAAGAAGAGATGACAATCGAGAACTCGCCAAGTATGTCCAGCTGCCATTCAGCAGTGTCCGAGCATTGTTGCCGTCAAAATCAAGTGCAGGATGGGTAGATTGTCGAATCTACCGTGTCAAATCGTAGTCGATGACTTTCTCGATAGTGTTGTCCGATAGTGCTTACTACATTTATGCGAGGGGCGAGAGTAGCCTGCGAGACGATTATTAGCCGACCCCATGGGTACATGGACAACCCCAGGTAGAGAAGAGGTCATACTTGAGTAGATTTGGTCGAGGTTCGCTGTATGTGTAGCCTATCGTGTTCTAGTCAGACAAAAATCTTGGAGGACCAGGAGCCGAAGGCGGGAGTCCTTGAGACTCTTACCAAGGTACACAACGAGGGGAAGGTATCCGCTGAAGACAAGACATTAACTCAGTTGCACGGAATACGAAGGATAAATAGCATATAGACGGGGAACTCACTAGTGGATAACCACGCGGGTGATGTCGATGACCTTGGAAATGCGTTCCTGTGGAGGTTGTCAGACACATTACCCTGAAGCTAATGGGAGAGCGACATGAGGTTAAATTACCTTGGTCTCCTCAGAGAATTGAACCATTTTGAATAGATATTCGAGTATCACAGGTAAGTCTGGAACGACAAACACCAGAAGTAGCAAGTTTGGAATGTTCAACTGGAGTTGATGCTCGATTCTTGCGGGGAGAAGAGAGACCAGAAAAGTTTGACGCTAAACCGCTGCTTAGTACCAGCACCAAACTCTCACTTCGGCCACTTCGAGCAACAAAACCGAGCTGTGTTGTATGTAAGACATAAGGTTGACTTCTAATTTTCCTCGCCTGCGAATAGGCCATCTCAGTGCGTTTTTGTCTCTTTAAGTACTTAAATATTGGGGTGATTTCTGCCCCCTCAGGTTGATCGACTATGTCTGGAGCTCGGCACTGGTAGGATATTCCCAACAATTACGTCGCGGCGGTGTTGAGCATTTCTGGACTGACTTGACGCGGTGATAGGGAGCAAGATAAGGAGGCGACAGTCTATATTGGAAATCTCGATGAGCGGGTTACGGACAAGCTTGTCTGGGAGCTGATGCTCCAGGCAGGCCGCATCGTCAACGTCCATCTCCCCAAGGACCGCGTTACGCAAACACATCAGGGCTATGGATTCGTGGAATTTATTAGCGAAGAAGATGCTGAATACGCTTCTAAAATTATGAATGGAATCCGTCTTTACGGCAAGCCGATTCGTGTCAACAAGGCGTCGGCGGATAAACAGAAGGGCGTGGAAATCGGTGCTGAGCTGTTCATTGGTAACCTCGATCCGATGGTGACAGAACAGGTGCTTTACGATACGTTCAGCAGATTTGGAACACTTGCCAGTGTGCCAAAGGTGCGTATACGATGCTACTTCCTCCTACCTATGGCGAGGGAACTTCTCTTTGGCAAAGTGTTACTAAGAATCGGCTAGGTCGCCCGCGACGAAAACAACCTATCTAAGGGCTACGGTTTTGTCTCGTTCACCACCTTTGAAGCATCTGACGATGCAATTGCGAACATGAACGGCCAGTACCTCATGAACAAGGAAGTGTCCGTGCAATATGCGTACAAGAAGGACGGCAAGGGTGAACGACACGGTGATCAAGCAGAACGCATGCTCGCTGCCCAGGCTCGAAAGCACAATGTCCAGCCACAAGTACAGCCGATACCGCCTCAGATTATGGGTGCACCTTCCGCCGTGGCCCCAACGCCTGTTGTCGACGGCGACCCGACTGGTCGGGGTATGAATCCCGTTCCACCGGCTGATTACAGTGCTGGAAGAGGCATGCCACCGATGGTAAACGGTACTGGTTATCCAAACGTTCCTCCTCCACAGCCACCGCATCATCGACCACCGCCGCCCCCTCAGCCCTATGGCCAAGGGCTTGCTAATCCTCCGCCGGGGTTGCCGGCACGACCACCACCGTCACAAGCTGGTTATGGGGGGCCTCCTCAAGGGTTTGCACCTCCAGGATTCGGACGACAGGCACCCCCACCACCACCACCTGCTGGATTCGGGCCGCCACCGTCTGCTGGAGTTGGCCAACCTGGCCAGCTCCCTCCTGGCTTCCAGCACCAAGGCTATGGTCGAGGTCGCTAAGGCTTTGATGAACTGCGCAACTACGTCACTTTTGCGCCAATTCTCAGTGCCCTATTTATCAGGACGTGGGAGCATTCGCGTGAAGTCGTTGGTCTTATTTACCCGGAAGCATGACCGACCAACAAAAGAGGTCTGGTTGATTTCATCAGAAGACGATTGATGATACTCAAGTCAAAGTTGACGAATGTCAGAAACAGCCAAGGACTAATTACAAACAGTGGATTGAAAAAGGGACCTACAGCCGCATGTAGGGTATACGGAACCGACAAGAAAAGGGGAAACCTGAGATACGAATGAATAACGACGAGGAAACCAGCGACAAGCTGAGTCTCTTACCATCCCAAGGCAACGGAAAGGGGGAAAGTGCGTTTGCAAGAATCATGACTAGCTCTATGACGTAAGTGTGTAGATAGCTCAAATAACAGAGGAGAATCGAGGGATTGACCTGTCGTTAGTGGAGATAATACGAAAAGCATGACATATCAAGGAGAGACAAGCAGAAATCCCCGCGCAAGCCTGTATCATCTGGGCCCATCCAGCATTTATATAAAGGTATTACCTTGGGACTCAAGTCAATGGCAATGATTATATCGAAATCATAAGGAAAGAGACAGTTTCACGAAAACGAAACGAACTTCGGATCCCTCGGCAGCCCGTCCGGCCCAATGTTATTCTTCGCAAACCGTTGTTCAGTGTATATCCGCCGCGCTTCGTTGAAATCTACGCGTCGACTTTTCATGATCTTTAGTACTTCTCTTTTTCCCCGGGCATCTAGGCCAGCTCTAGAATCGCCTTCTGTGATGTTTGACGAGAGATCGAAATCTGATGAGTGCAACCCCGCTTCAACATCATCGCGGAAAGACTCGGGGAGACGCTGGTAGAAGTAACTGGGCACGGGGACGTGAGGCAGCCACCGATCACGAGTTAGGAAGGTGACTACGAAATATCCTCGTTAATTCTAGCGTCGTTCTGGAATGTGATAATAGGAGCCTACGTACTTGTGCAGAGAACAAGGGCACAGAAAGAGAGGGAATATAGAAGGTAGCCCATTATCGCGAACGGAAGAAGGCGGGTCGCCGGGCTCTGAAGTAACAGTCGAAAAGGTTCAGACGAAAGGAAAAGGATGAAGGAACCAGTCCCTGGAGAAATTTGAGGAATGCGCAGCCTGGCTTATTGGATGGTGGAGATGATGGGAGTAAGAGCTTGCAACGAACAGACAGAAAACGATACCAAACTAGATCACTAGGAAAGAAAGAAAGAATGAGAAAGAGAGCGATAGTGATGATAAACTTTGAATAGCTTTGATATTATGTGCGCAAGAGTCGCATTGGAAGCCGTGGACGAGCTGAACTGATACGCAAGAGGAGCCTTCACCTCTGGAGATTACTGCCAAGGGCCCGCAAGGCTGCGATGACGGACGCTGAACGATTAGGTAAGCGCCCCAGCTTGGCAGGCTCTCGAACCCAGCGGCAGGATACCTAGGCTCAAAGGGGAGAAGTTAGCGAGGCGCGGTGCGCCCTGCCAGATTCGACGCCAAGACCAAAAATTCACACACGGTAAAGTCGGTCCAGCTTGGGCGCGATTGTCGACACTATTTCGAGATCAGAGGGTCGCTTTATTCCAAATCCTTGAGACCAGCTGGATTTCGGAGGATTCCTCTCATACCATAAATTTCAAAAATGGCCGCCCCAACCAGACCCAATGTGTCTGACGACCTCATCTGGGGGTGCATCCGTATGTCTCTGGTTCCCGTTTTGCGACCTCGGTTGGTGAACGAAACATGGCATTCAGCGAGAGGTGGATTTAATGCACACAGATTTCTGATGCAGTGTTTGGATATATAGGCTCCCAGAATGCCTTCCTGGTCAAGCGTGGTGGTGCTGTGTTCTCTCGGGACCCTCTGAACTTGCAGAACAAGCACTCCCGCAAGGTTGGTTTAGCGATCTTTATTTTGCATGGGGAATTCTTGCTGATCTGAACTGTTCAAGTACGCTGGTTTCGCCACCTCCAGGGTATGTGCCGGACCATGACGATGCGACTGCTACGGAGATTATCCTCGAGTCCAAGCAGACACTAAAATTTGATATTTTACAGGCCATTGGCGTTCAGGCTGGTGAGAATGGTGCCTTGACTGTCACCACTAAGAATGCCGGCAAGGCCCAGCAACCAGCTGGGAACTTCAACACCACCATCTACTCCACTACCACCACAAGCCGCAAGTAAGGAACTCTTTATCAGCTCCCCTCCAAAGCCCGTTATACAAGGGAAAGGAAAAAGAAAATTCGGAGGGCTGATCCGTGATGTTCTTCCTACAACGTATAGGGCCTACAAGGGCGTTGCTCGCCGGGCTGCGAAGTTCAACTACCGCCCCGATCTACGCGCCGCTGCTGTCGCTCGCGTCAGTGCCATCCGTGCTTCCCAGAGACCCAAGAAGCCTGCTCCGGAGCCCAAGCTGAGAGGCGCCAAGGCCCGCAAGGCTGCTGCTGAGAAGTCTGAGTGATTGGTAGATGGTGGAGGAAAAAGGTGGTGGTGTTGATTAGAAGACGCTAGATCCCTAGGACCCAGGCATGAGAAATGTGTCGTGGGTATGCCTCGTGTTGAAGGAACGATTCCGGGGAGATGTGATAATGAAAATCAGCGTCCTTTCTTCACGGGCGATTTGTATAAAGTAAATCACATCAGAAACGAAGGAAACGAAGGTCCTACTCAATACATTTTTCATTACCTCTAGCCACACGGAATCAAACGATTTTTGTCTGTTCGTCGCTGAAACATCCGGCACCCCAGTTGACGTACAAATATTGCTCTTCCGAACAAAAAGACGAGAAATGCTACGACCACAGACTCCGTGCTTCGAGCGAATATTTACACGGTAGTTTCTCTGCAATTCTTAGCCTTGGCCCTCGGGAGATATCCGCCCATCATGGCAAGGGCCTCACGAGTAATTCCACAATCTCCCGATGGCCAGTGACGCAACAACGTCCCATGGCAGTTACGTAAGACAGAATCTCGAAAAAGACGCGGGATGTTGTTAGAATCCTAACCAATAATTGTCTTCCGCGACTTCGAACCGCGATGCTGCCAAACTTCCCTTGGTCCCTAGCTGCCCGAGATAATATCCTTCTGGAACAATGGAGTCGTGATGCTTGTCGTCCATGACGGAAGTGCCGTTTGCCTCCGGACAAAGCAACGGGAGCTGGAGGAGGTCAAAACACCTTCGATCCACGTGAATTAAAATCAGTTCGTCCAATAGCGTGCCGAGAAGCGGCAGCTCTCACCGGAGAGAGAGCCTGCCCCTCATCCAGTAAATACGTGATGTAAATCTCTCCAGATCTCCTGCTGTTTTCCATCATTCTCCACCAGCACAACCTCAACTTCTCCTCTTCTTTGGTATGCTTATAGCATTCTCCCTCTTTTTACTTCAGCTGCACACTTGACCAAGTGACTCTAACATCTCTGCCGGCTACTAGCAGCAGAATCAACAAACTTATCAACTGTCCCGCCTTCATCCCCAGATTTCTTGAGAACCTCCATTGATCACAATGGTCAAAGCAGGTGAGCTTTACTCCCTGATTCCAGCCTGGAATGAGTTTGTATTGATGCTATCTGACACTCTATAAGTTGTTCTTGGTGCCTCTGGTGGCATTGGTCAGGTATTATACTCGCGCTGCGGTATTTTGCTGGCCCTTTCGTGTACTGACTACACATCTGTCAGCCCCTCTCCCTTCTCCTAAAGGCATCCCCTCTCGTTGACGAACTCGCGCTTTATGATGTCGTCAACACCCCTGGTGTCACTGCGGATCTTTCCCACATCTCATCCGCTGCGGTAAGTTCAGCATCAGGCTAGGGCTAGTTGGTCACCATCCGGCTGACCCGATTGGCGTCACAGAAAATCTCCGGATACCTTCCAAAGGACGATGGCCTGAAGCACGCTCTTACTGGTGCCGACATTGTCGTTATCCCCGCTGGAATTCCTCGTGCGTATTCAACTCAGAAAGATATGGATTTTCTCTGCAATGCTGACTATTCCCAGGCAAGCCTGGCATGACCCGTGATGACCTCTTCAAGATCAATGCGGGCATTGTCAAGTCTCTTATCGAGGGTATCGCTGAGCACTGCCCCAAGGCATTCATCCTTATCATTTCCAACCCCGTCAACTCTACTGTCCCCATTGCCGCTGAGGTGCTGAAAAAGGCTGGTGTCTTTGACCCCAAGCGACTCTTCGGTGTCACCACCCTCGATGTTGTCCGTGCAGAGACTTTCACCCAGGAATTCACAGGCCAGAAGGATCCTTCCAAAACCGTGATCCCCGTGATTGGTGGACATTCCGGAGAGACCATTGTTCCTATCTTCAGCCAGGCTAAGCCAGCCTTTACCATCCCAGAGGATAAATACGATGCTCTCGTCAATCGTAAGTTTTCTTCAACTATTTTCGCTTAGGCGAAAGGATATCGGCTCACTGGCTTCTTAGGCGTCCAATTTGGTGGTGATGAAGTCGTCAAGGCAAAAGACGGTGCCGGTTCCGCTACCTTGTCGATGGCTTACGCTGGTTTCCGGTGGGTATACCTCCGGCAGAATTTGAGTGAAGGACGCGTGCTAACAGTTTAATCCAGATTTGCTGAGCGCGTCATTCGAGCCTCCAAGGGAGAGAAGGGCATTGTTGAGCCCACTTATGTCTACCTTCCCGGTGTTGAGGGAGGCAATGAGATTGCCAAAGAGACTGGAGTAGAATTCTTCTCAGTGCCAATTGAGCTTGGAGTACGTTTTATCCACTTGTCTTTCAATTTCCTGTCGTTTCGTACAAGCCGCTCACAAAAAGTACAGCCATCCGGCGCTGAGAAAGCCGTCAACGTTCTTAGCTCCGTTACTGAGAAGGAGAAGAAGCTCCTTGAGGTCGCTTACAAGGGACTCAAGGGCAACATCGAAAAGGGCATCGACTTCGTCAAGAACCCTCCGCCAAAGTAAACAACCCGCATTATTGCCCGACATACCCACATCCCCTTTGGCAGCCGAGAACGTTTTGTAACCCCCAATGGACCAATGTATTCCGGCTAAGCTCCCTCGACCGGCTGTATGTGCGTTCGATGACCACCTGCTAATTATGTCCCGATCGACCCATAGGCTTTAATTGACGATGATCGCAGCGCTTGTGGAGGCCTGTCTGTTATCGCACTGAAACATCGTGTTTTCACACAAGCAAGCCAGCCTTGAGGAAGAATTAAAGAATTTCATCTGTTACGTCTGTGGTGCCTTGGTTTTCTTTTTCTTGTAGCGAAGCTCAGTCGTGCGTCTGGAATCAAATCGTAAACTCTTGGGCTGCAGAGACTGGAATGCACCGGCAATTGACCTGCAACTTGACACTAACTGCTTGTGCAATTGTGGTGAGTAGATTGATCATGACTTCGCCTGGATTGTCTTTATTTGGAACGTTGCGCCGGGTAGCTCAGAAGTTTCTGCTTGTACCATGGCATTTATGCCTAAACTCGACAAGGCACCCCTAATTATACCACATGGAAACCATAAATGCTACCAAGCAAATTAGCATTCTTGTTCATAAACCAGCGAAGTGAACGGAACGCATACCGGCTGCGCCCGCGCAACTGCCTCACTTCGAACCGCCATGCTCATTCGTATGAATGGACGGAAGGTATTATCTGTAAGAACGTATACACCCTACAGCACCTAATAGTTAGGACCCGTAGTGGAAGAACGACGCATGCATTGGCGATCGCCCACCCTGTGATTCGTCTTGAGATTATCCACCTGCTTTCTATAAAGGATTGTCCAGAGGTCTTTGCAAATAAACTTTATCACGTCGAGATGGTCTGAAAAGCGTGGCCGATCGCGTGAAAATCTAAATAGTGGTAACACACTGTTAGGAGGGCAATTAAAGAGGGCCAGAAATAAACAAAGGCATCACAAGATAATAACCACAAGTGCACTCAAAACACCATCTCGAAGGAAAGGAAGAGCTACCTCTCTGCAAGCCCCTGCCCAACTCTATATCCCAAACTCTCGAGCCGATAAAATGTCGCTTCACGTACGTCCTCCTCGTCAGGTTTCGCAACAGAGCCAGTCCCATCCTTTGACGCTGTCGCTGCTGCTGTTGAGGTCGACGACGGCCCTCCATTAGCAAGCTCCAGTTCACGTACCAGTCGCTCGGCCATGGGCACGATCTCAATAAGAAGTAGATCGAAGCAGGAGACGTTGAAGAGACGGACAAAGGGATCGGAGGCATTGTGAGACTGTGCGGGCGCATCGAAGGTCATTGTGATTGGACTTTAATGTTTATATCTATCGAAAATGCTACGTACGGATCGAAGGCTGCAGTCGTCGTTGGAGTAGCATTATTGGGAGTACCAGATGGACGGAATATCAATGTTCCCCAGCCAAGCTAAGACGTTTAGGACAACCAGATGAGAGGCTCAACCAAGGCTAGAATTCTATTAATCTGAACACATGAAAACCAAGAAATACAGCGGAAAGTTACCATAGAGTAAAGATTTGACAGAAGAACAGGAGCTACAAAAAATCAGAGGAAGAAAAAAGTTACAGCTCCCGTACCCGGAATCGAACCGGGGGCGCCCGGATGAGAACCGGAAATGTTAACCACTACACCATGCGGGATTCGAGTTATCATAACCTTCCGATTTTAGCTATATTACATCCATTATTCTTTACATGGAAGGGAGGCAAAAAACAGTCGCATGCCAATGCGTAGTAAATGCAATGCTATCATTCAAGCCCATTGATATAAGACTTCCTCGTTGAGATGAGTTTGGGCGGTAAAGGTGGCCCTTAGCATGCTCAAAACATGCTAGGGGAGATTTTCGCAGCAGGATGGAGGTATTGACACTAGTAGCTTTGAACATCAGTTCGTAAGAGCCTTAGAAAGTACTTGCAAGAGCGTGAAAGGGCCGCTACATGCCGATGATGTATTTCTTTCTTCAAAATGAGGCAGAAATGCGAGCTACGATGAAGCGGCAGTCTTGATAACATCAGTCTTGCACCATGTGGATCGGGAGGATGACATCCAAAGATCCAGCGTGGTAGTGGGATAATTGGCGAAAGGCACGGTAAGGAGATGCCCCAGTTCAAGCGTTCTTAAATATTGTTAATTTTTTATTTTTTTATTTTTTATTTTTATTTTTATTTTTTTCCTGCCTTCTGCAAGCGAAGATGTCGCTTGTAATGGCATTCTTCTGACACGTCGAAGATTCCGCGTAACCCTGTTGGATACTTAGCGATAGCACTGCGGTGTTAGTGTTGTTAGCTGCTCACCACGAACAGATTTAGACGAAAGCAATTTAAGGTCAGCAATAAGTAGGCAAAGTAAAATGCATGACGAGACTTGAGAATGTTTCTCAGAAAAGCAGAGGTAATGAACAAGTTATTGAATTTGTGCGTTCGACGTGAGGTTCAATGCGTCTAACTTGTGTAGACCTCGACGCTCCCGAATTCGAAAGTGGATATCATGCCTAAAGTGCCAAACAACAAGCCAGCACCATCCCAGACTCCCTTTTCCTTCTCCCGACCAACTCAAATGTAACGCCGTAAGTAAAAAAAGGTATCAGGGATCCACGCCAAACAACTCCGCTCAAACCCTCAGGCACTTTACACCAGAACAACTATAAAAGAAACTGTATCATCTATTATACCAGTAAGAATTTGGGTCAGGTGAGTTTGAACTGCTCTGGGTGAACATTGCGCTTGGCGGATAACTGGGGTATCTCGGATGTCCATTTGGCGCAGGAAACGCCGGCCTTTTTGGTGAGGGCCTAGGAGCTTCATCCTCATCACTAAGAGTAAGGTCTATCACCTCACTCGCAGGCCTTTTGTTTGTAGAAGACGGGCGATTTACTGACGGCATTGTGGATTGCTCACGGGTCGTATTGGGGGTCGAGGACGGCTCCATATGAAAACGCACGGGAGTGGCCTCTTGTTTCACGACAGGTTTTCCATCTGTAATTTCCACTAGGTCACTGTCGTCTTTCGGTGTAGGACTCGATCCACCATCACCCGGTTTCGCCCAATCTCCATTGGGCTCGATGGTAACTTGTTCCAGAGAGGACGGTGTGGACTTGAGGATATTATCAACGTATCTAAAGAATTAGACAAAGCCGAAACGACAGTGATCAATTTGAACACTCACTGGTCGATCTGAAGAGCTTCAAAACTTGTGCCCTTGTTGCAAACAGGGCAGGTCCATGTGGGAGCTTGCTCTTGCAGCTGAAGGAACGACAATGCGTCGAAGCACTGGTTGTGTGTACAGAGCGTTGTGCGACATGGAACGTTGATTCGCAGGGTGGACAACGGACACTTCAGTGACATTACGCTGGATGTTGCCACAATATCCGCATCTTCAGCTCGGTTCCTCACTGTCATTGAAGCTTAGCTCTGGACAAAAGTATCATGGAAACTTTCTCTTCTTACTCTCACGAACAACTTGCTCCGCAGAGATAGTCTTGCGCTGCTTCAACTGCGCAACAAGTTCTTCTACCGAGCGACGCTGAACAAGATTGACAACCAAGAAGAATTTCTAACCAAAGGCATTAGTTTGGTTCGCAGAAGATTTAGGAAGTAAGCTTGCCTTTTGAGTCAGGGCATAAGTCAGGACAATGTGATTTGGATACCCCGGTTTCTTCCGGATATAATTGGTTATGTCGGCTGGACGTGTTGTTCCTGGTTTGTTCTTCAATCCACGAAGATTTGTTTTCACCTCATCAAGGTTCACTTTGAGTTCCACCTGATGGGGGAACGCGATATCACATGGGGAATATTGAGTAAGGCCATTGTCAGCAGCTCCATAGAGCATGACGCGAAGGCTGGGTTCGTTCTGGAGTCTGAGAGCAACAGACTGACTAAGAATGAGCCTGATCTCCACAGTATCCCTCGTATTCTCACGGACTTCAAACATGCATCAAATTTTAGTCTGTAGCAACACTTGCAATGGAAGTGAGGGCTTACTCTTGCACTCGAAAATTGGGGTCAGAGGTTCTAAAATGTTGTAGAAAGGGCTCTCCTTGAATGAAAGACGGCCTGGAGCTGCGGTTAGCGTGCCCTATTCTAGTAAATGGGAGGCACAACGTACTAGGAATCGAACTGTGTGGCGGGGCCATTGGCCCGGGGTATAGGTGCCTGCTCGGAGGTGGTAACTGTGGGGGTGGAACGGAGGTCTGCTGGTGATAAGTTTGGTTGGGTGTAGATAGGTGCGGAGCGGGAGGTAACTGGCGTCGGGCCGTGGTGTATATCAAGGACTTGAACCTCTCATATCGTTGATGTTGAGGGTCATGGGGGTCTCTTGCTAATTCTATCAAATCTGATATGTCCCACTCCTATTAGTCGTCGCACAACACAAGCATTTAAACCAAGATCGGTTGGGATATGGAGAAGCTAACGGTTAATTACTCGAGTTTGCAACGCTGCTTTTACACCGGAGACAGCAAGATATTCACGCCGGAGAATATCCTTTAGTTGCGAGTTGAGTAGAGATTTAACCAGCGCAATAACACCCTGGATATCGGACTCGGGAACTGCGGAAGCCATTTTTATGGGGGTTCTTCGTGTCCTGCGCTATCTGCTTGGGCGAGGGGGCAGGCAATGCATGGAGTTGAAGTGGAGCAACAGAATGAAGCTGAGAAATTCAAAGATAAAGTCAAGAGTAGGAAGACCAGAGGAAGCAGACGGAAGCTCGAAAGAAATCATAGTTCCTTTGGTGTGTTCTCATATGCCACATTCACTGCCATCATGTTGAAGCTGGTGAGTGATGGAAAATGATGATGACATAAGAACGTGTTAGGGCCACTGCCTACCCCCGATGTCATGTGACCCACAATGCATGTACATATTCGGCTGTAGTAGGCTATACCTTCAATAGTAACCAACTACTCCCCTCATCAGGTTATGAGCCCTCGTTGCAACCGCCTGTTTTCTCTACAATAACGACCTATCTTGGCATCTAAAGGGCCGAGAAGCAATCGCCTGATCGCCTCCTTTAGTGAGATACTAGTTTTGTTGRTTTTTYACTGGGAGAGTGGTTCCCTGTCGCTCTAGGAAMKTGAGCTCCGACGTCGAYYTCGARCTCGACACACCTCARAATCCAATGGATCGYACTCCYCCGAGAACAGTAACCAGGGCCACCGCCCGCAGGATGGCTCGTATGGGCGAAGAAGAGACGCCTGTTAGGTCTAGCGGCAGCCGCCCGCCTAGGACCCCGGTCGACGATGACCCGACGCCATCGGAAGACCCCACCCAAGCTCCGGAGAATGTCCAGGTCAACCAG
>FQSS02000060.1:0-10180 GCA_900128795.2 Malbranchea cinnamomea
AATGGTCGTTGGCCCAACGACGTTGGCGCCATGTTTTGCCATGCGCCCAAAATTACTTGCCCAAGATCTTCTGGACAGCGGAGATCTTGCCCTCCATCGTCTCCTTCTTGTCGGTTCTGCTCGTTTGGAGCGAGCGAGACACGCCACGTCAGTCTCATGTTCGTCTCGTCCCATTTGCTTGCAGAGCATCTCCGATCTCCACCTTCGGGAAGGGAGAGTGCGGGAAAAAACAAAATCGAGGAGGGGGAGCTGCGGAATCAAATCACTCACCTCGATCCGACACGGATGTCGGTGTGCACGCGCACCCGCCCCTGTTGATGGAGGTAGGTATGGGCCTGGCCGATCAAGGTGAGGACTTTGTCCCATGGCCCCTCTGTGTGGATGTGTGTGTGCGTGTGGGCACGGGTCAGTCAGTAAGCCAAAGGGGATCATCCATCACAGAGAAGGAGTGAAAGAAAGAAAGAAAAAAAAAAATAAAAGAAGCCATGGGCCTACCAATGGTTGTTCCGGCAGAGTGCATGGTGTGGGTTAGGCCGGATTGCTGAACTAGCCGCTGCACGTCAGCGAC
The DNA here is from genome assembly GCA_900128795.2 of Malbranchea cinnamomea. NCBI lineage: Eukaryota > Fungi > Ascomycota > Eurotiomycetes > Onygenales > Malbrancheaceae > Malbranchea > Malbranchea cinnamomea. Next base: position 569 of record FQSS02000060.1, read on the forward strand.
CTCCTGGGCGACCGACGGGTGGGAGGTGCCGATCTATCGTCATGGTTAAAGTCCATCGTTCAAGACACGAACTGCTGTGTGGCGGGCTGCTGTGTTGCACGACAGGGGCACTTCGGGGCGGGGGAGACAAGGTTGATATGTGTTAAGTTTTAACCACGACCGCGGGGTGGGATGATACATTGTGTGCTTCTCTTCCACATCATCGTGAGGGAAAAAGAAAGGAAAAACAAAAGAAAAGAAGCAAAGGGGAAAAAAAAAAGAAACAACTGCAGGAACATGCCCTCTTATTTTGTCACGTACTGGAATCAGACAAAAATCAGCAATGCAATGCTCGGGCGTCGGAAGCTTGGATAGATCGGCCATGATGTTTATTTTTACCCCGCGTTCTGTGACACCGTAAGCGAGACGACGACGAGACTGTGGTTCTGATAGAGGGAGGAATACGAGTAGTAGTACTATTCTGCTGATACTGCAGTGGCTAGCGCACTTCGATCGAGGCTGTTTCAAGTAGATAAAAGAAACTACGAGGGACGGATGGCAGTCAGAGTATATCAAAGAACCTGAAAGTTGGGGAAATTATGTTTGTAACAGGAATAATGTAGCATAAATGTTCACACCTCAACGCCGCATCGAATCCTCGCTTCGAACCCCTCATGATGTCAGAGGCCCTCGGAACAACGTTTGATGACAGAACCTCGAGACTCGATCGCACTGTGACCAATCCATTGGTTAGCGCCGAGCGCAGTCGGTAGGGCTTGAAGCCTGGCAAGGTCTATCCTTGCTCATCCTGGCTGTAACACTGCAGCGCAGAGTTAAGCTGCCAGAGGCCAAGGGACCTCTGAACTGTGTAACTGCAGTCCGCACGCCGACGGAAGTCCATTGGACTAGCCGTCTTACCCGCAGCACAACACCGGACATGATTCGTCGATTGCAGCGGTGTTCGCCGTCTTTGGCATGATGCAGCGCTTGGTTGACATTAGTGGACCTTCAAGACTTTCTGGTCGAAAACAGCTGCAGCAGTACCATGCCGGCGGTTGCTGCCTCCCTCTGCAAGCACAAACCAACACACACACCCACACGTCGGGACAGCAGGAAGAACAGACCAGCCGGAGCCTGAAATGGTCGCGGATGAGCATAGTAAAGTAAGTGAGCATGGCCTTCAGCAGTAGTTATGTACTACATGAGCGTCGTGAATGGATTTCTTTTTTCCCCTCCCCATATTTCCTATCCCAAGGACCCAAGGCTTGATCGGGATAACAGACACTGTTATTGTGAGGGGAAAGGGCGATTGCAGCAAGCGTTCAGTTAGCGCGAGTCTGTCGTGCATTGGTTTTTAGCAGCACTATCCTGGGGTGTCGGCAATGCTTTGACTCAAAGACTGCCGGGAGTATCTTGTCTGGGGCCACCGGGCAGACAAGGTCACATCGAGAGGTGTCTCTGCTCTAGTTGGAAGTGAAATTGATCTCCTTTCCCTTGGATCAAAGGCAGCAGTATCTCGACGCTTGGCTCCCGTCAAGTGTGTCTCATGTCGTCATAGTCAGTCGATTGCGGCCCTCCCTTGCCTGTTGGCCGGACGGCCAACAGGTTCTGCAAGCGGAGAAAGCGTGTTTTAGGTTTTTTAGCACATCATAGTGCGACCTTGCCTGAAATTTGTAGGACGTAAGTCATGGCTTGACACCGGTCGTCGTGCTATCTCTGTCTAGTGGGTGGGTGGTCAGAAAATAAGTCTTAATGAGCCCCGTATTTGCCACCACATCAAACCCCATTTAATTATTTTTTTTGTTATTCTTATTTTTTTTTTTTATTTTTCTTCCACCCCAAGAAGAGAGGGGAGCACAATGGGACAGGCCTCGCCACGAAAAAGAGCAACCGCATCAAATCTGTAGCCAAAAAAATATCAGCTTGGTTCCATTAGTTCTCGCCGTCACCGCATCGGTCATCAACGCGAGGAGTTGACTCAGCTCACCCGGCTGTCAGGAACGAGTTGCACTGCGATGAGTCCTCGGGCCTTGCGTCGACCAGGGGGGAACTCTCTGTTCAACCATCGGCTGCAAACCACCTTCTGCGAGGGGATACTCGTCGTCGAGCCAGTGTAGAGCAGCTGTTGACCAAAGCTGACAGGCATTTCAGCTGCCGTTCTCCTTTCGCGTGCGCTGGAGGTTTAACCTCGACAGATCTTCCCGTCCCATTGGCTCCGCGTCAGCCTCCACAGCAAGTCTCCTCCGTTTTTCTGCATCCTGGGGCGTCTGTCTGTGCTCCTCCATCGGTTCGCACAGTAGTAGTAGTCACAAGACCTCTGTCTTCTTTATTATTTTCTCCGTCCTCATTTCCCTTAGGTCTCGTTTTTCCCTTTTTTTTTTGTATTTCCTTCTCCCCCTTCCATCTTCTCGCTGTCTCGAACCGTCGCGTTTACAGAGTCGCATTGGTGCGCGGTTTTTTTACGGTGTCTGTGTGGATGGAGGCTCGTTCGGCTATGGAAGCTCATGATTGCGACTCGCACTGTGATCCTGAGGCAAGCATCTCTCCCGCGCGCTGGACCATCACGTATCTGGATTCTTTCCCACGCTGCTCAGCGGGTTCTGTTGCCTGGCCGAGTCGAGCGTCCTTTGCGGTTCCTGTTTCTCCCGTGTTTTTTCGTTGCGCAGTTCTGTTGTTTCCCTCTTCGTCAGCACCAAGGCCATGAATACCGTTGGCCGCATCGACCCTCTTGCTTTCCACTTTGAGACCGGGTGCATCAGAGCAAGAGGGAAAGCAGATAAAAGCAACCACAACTACAGCTACGGCCACAATCACAACGTCAAGCACCAGCTCCGTCGACGGACACTCTCGACTCCCTCTGCTGTTCCTGCTGCTGCTGCTCCGGTTGCTGACCCTTCTGGCGGCGCTGGCGGCCAGGACGCAAGGGAGAGAGGCGGGGGAGAGAACTTGCTCCTGGTGCGCCTCTACGCCTCCCGCTGGCTGCGCATGAGGACGTTACTCTCTCCTCTGCCGTTCTACTTGCCGTTGACGGCTCGCTTCCAGAGCATTGGTAAAGGCCTCTCTATCTATCTCATGTCTCCCTCTCCCCTCTTACCCCCCTTCCCCCCCTAACCCACCTCCCATCCTCTCCCATTCTGCAGGCCATTGAATCAATTGAGCGGTTGCCCTGTTCCCGTCGTGGGAGTGACTGAGCTCTGACTCGAAGGGCATACTGATAGGGAGCGCCCTCATGGCTCCAGCTCAGACTGAGCCAGTGAAGACGGCTACATCGCTAGACAAGTCCATTGCAGATCTACCTGCAGGCACAAGAGTGTCCTACCTGGCCGAAGGTGGTGCAAATGTGGTGTACAAAATTTTCCTCCCGGAAGCCGCATCGCCTGAAGTCCGGTGTCAGTTCCATGGTAAGCTTCTTCGTCTGAGAAAACACATCGATTCCAGCGTTCCATACGTAGAGACCATCAGGAATTTTGACGTCTACGTCCGGGGATTGTTCGACCACAATGAGTTGGTCGACCAGCAGCTGGTGCGGCTCCCCAAGAATTTCATTGCAGCTTGCAATGACCAGCTACGTCTTGACGAGGTCGCCCAACGGAGACCCAAATCACGCCACAATGTTTACTTGTCCGCAAAGGAGCCGTTCGGTCTGCTCATCACGGACATGACCCCACAGCCGGGTTCAGGGGCGTGTCTGTGGGAGTTTAAGCCAAAATGGCTCCTCCAATCCCCGTCGGCACCCCCGGATGCAACCCGATGCAGAACGTGTGCGCTCCGTGATATGAAGAACCATGATGCCGGAAAGGCTGGAGGGCGCGAAACTCGCTCATTCTGCCCGCTGGACCTCATCTCGAACGATTTTGAAGATGTGCTGCGCGCAACGTCATTCATCAAAGGGGCCCACGGCAGGACCAGGGTCGCCCGGTTCTTACATCGTAACCCGACTCTATTGAAGCTTCAGGCGCTTCAACAAAAGATGAACGCTGTCGGCTTACCGGGCCTCCAAGCGCCCTACCAGGAACGAGCGTTGTCCATGACACTCAGAGACTGCACCATGTACGTCAAGGTCAGTGCATCGTACTGTCTGCGCCATATCGCAATGGAAGTTGTATTTTTCTTGCCATCATGAGCCAGGAAGAAAACAAAAACTAACTGTATTCTATGTTAGGTCCCACTCGATGAAAGCGCGCCGCTTGAGGCTCGCCTTGGAGACCTCGATTTTAAACCTGGCGTGGGAGGAAAGCTTCAGTACTGGCGTGACCTTGAAAGTCGCTTGATCGAGGAGGGATGGTACAGCGGTATTCGTGAGGGCCAAGGCCACAACGAATGCGCACTACTACGGCCGCAAGGCGTAACTGTCGCCACTTTTCCTTGTAGCACTGTGATCCAGAATGAATACAGCCATGCTCAACACAACCAGAAGCTCAATGGAATTTCACACCAACGTCATCGGAGTTACCCTTGTCAACTGCATCCCACGTCTTACGTTTCGAGTCGTGGCATTCGAGAACAGGAGCAGCGTTTGATGAATCTCGCAGAGCATCGGCAGTAAAGGGACGGCGCAATTGGCATTCCTCGCGCATTTGCATGGATTGGTGGATTATCCTCCTGCATTGCATTTCTCCATTTAGATTTTTTAGCATGGATTTTTGTTTTCGGCGATGGGTCTATTTGGGTTTGGCTCACCAGACTCTATCGTGTTCATGGGGTCAATTTGGCGGGACAGAGTGGGCTTTCGGTGTGTGGTTGGTTCCTAGAGGGATTATAGCTCCTTATTATTACCCATGTATTATATATGCTGATTGATCGTTAATCGATTATTTTTTAATGTCTACATGATGCAGTCAATGGCCGTGTATTCACTGGTGCAGATTGCTGAAAAGGTATGACAAAATGAGTCGGAAATTCAATCAGAGATGAGAAAAAAAAAATTTACATATATATTGTGTTCAATAATCCCTGAACACGAAAATAAGCGTTGGCAAAGGACCATTTCGGCTCTCGACAACGTCAAACCCTCCTCTGCTCCCTGCGATTCCCCAGCGGCGGGATCATCGGTTCGTATCGACCAGTTCATAATACGGCTCAAACATGATCTATGCCAGCTACATCACCCAACCCTCCCCCGATGCAGTGGAACTGATTTCGGTTCCGGTTTTGTAGAGGCTTGGGAAGAAAAAATGAGGTAGTTCTCTCGTCCTTCCTAGCGTCATCTCCAACAACCATGCTCGCGAGGCCTCCTTTTGGTGACTGACGATCCTAGCCGGAAACTTAACAAAGGGCCCATAGACCCTCGCCGGACAACAAGTTACTATCTGCCTAAGTAGGTAGGCAGTGGAAGCTTCTCGGGGGGAAGAGATGGCGATGTGTCGCGACCTTTATGAGTCGCAATGGGGCCTGAGACTGATAAGATACCGTCGCCAGTCATACATCCAACCAACCTCTACTTTTTCTTCGGGACCGTAACCACCCCCTCGCTCTTCTTCAGCTCAGCCAACTTGGCCTCCCGCTCAGCCAGCTTCGCCTTCTCTTCCGCAAGAGTTTTTTCTACCGCCTTGATAGCCGCGGTCAGTCGATCCAGCTCCTTCGCCTCTGCTTTCTGACTGTACGGGTTCTTCGGGCTATCGGAGTACGGAATCTCCGCAGTCCTTCCGGGAATCGGCGTCTGCTGCGGCTGTTTCGCCCCTTTGCTCGTTTTCACCTTGGACTGCTGCTGCTGCTGTACCATGCCCGTTCCGCCCGTCAATATGTCATAGAACTGCTCCACAGGCTCATTAAATAGCACTTCCTCATAATTCTGGCTCACAACCATCTCCCTCCTCGCTCTTTTTCCTTCGATATCATCACCGTACGGATGCAGCTTCAAACTATGCCACAGCGTCTGCGGTTTTTCCATCGACTCGGGCACAAAGTACAACTTGATCTGGATCTCGAACTCGCCCCATCCCGTCTCTGTCACTTCAAAGGGCGGCGATTCGATCGTGCGCACAGACTGCGCATACGTTTCGTGGAGTTTAAACTGCACCTTTTTAAGCCAGTAGGAGATGTCTTCGTCATTGACGCCTTTGACGAAGACGCGCCATTGGTGCGTATGGTCCTCGGGTGCATTCTCGGGACGGTTGGCGGGATCAAAGGGTTGTGCTTCGCTGCCGTAGACTTCAAACGAAGCATGAATTTTATTAGCAAAGGTGTCTTCCATCTACACGGGGAGATTCTGGAGGGGACGGTGGATGAAATGGAATGCCGCATACCAAAGGGCCGAAAGACTGAGACACCCTAGAAGATCCAAGCAGTCAGCAAACGCTTCAAGCGCTAGAGGATGGCCTTACGGATGCGAACCCGGACGCGCTTTGTCCCTGTAGGAGCTGGCATCTTTCCTGAGAGAATCGACGACGGAGGCGCAATTCAGACGCGTAGAGGAGGCATGACAGATTGTGTAGTTCGAAAACGCTCGAACAACAAATGCATCACGTAACTAAGATTGACGAACTGAGTCAGTTTAACTAGTTCTGTAGGTTAAATGAAAAGCCCGCGGCTTGGCGATGAGCTCGCTCACGTGACGTCTCGGAGCTTGGAGTTTGTCCGCCGAACATCGTACGGCAGGCCCGCAAAATAATCGATGCAATTAACCAGCTAGTCGTACACATACTTATGAGGAGCGATGGGTTAAATCATCCTGGCCCTCCAATTGAAGATTAGGAGCATGGCCTGCTGGACACTGCTGTAGGGTGACTGTTCTTGTTCACAATCCAATTCGTACACTGTCAAATCCAGCTTCAAAGTTTACAATGGCGTCGAAACGGATTGTTGTCGCGGGTGGCAGCGGGTTTCTTGGTACGATGCTGTTGCAACCTCGACCCCCCGTACCTCCAAAGCTCGAAATCGGCAAAGAAACTGACACACAAGATATCCGCCAGGCTCGCGCATCTGCAAGTCAGCTGTTGCTCGTGGCTGGGACGTCGTTTCGATAAGGTAGTATATCCTCCGATTCTGAATAGATACCAGCAGAAGTTATGAGCTTTCTCTTTTTTTCTTACTTCCTATCAGCAGTTCGCGGGGCTAACTATACGTATTTTCCTTGAAGTCGCCACGGTGAACCAGCGTGGGACACAGTCAGCTCGTCTGCACAAGCTCCGGGCTGGGCGAGCAGGGTGAAATGGGAAAAGGCCGACATCTTGAACCCAAGCTCGTATGCTGCATACCTCAAAGGCGCATCGGCCGTCGTCCATTCAATGGGGATCCTCCTCGAGGCAGACTACAAACATTTACTACAAGGTAGAGGGTCGCTGGCGACCGGACTACAGAGATTGTTTGGGTGCGGCACGCCAGCAGCCAATCAACCGTCGTCCACGCTGGGAGAGGGAGGTAGGATAGATACTAGGGGACGATTAACCTACGGAGTCATGAATAGAGATTCAGGTCAGTTTCCCTTGCTATCATTTCAGAACTGGGCTGGGAAAGGTTAAGAGATCCCATTAACAATTACTCAACAGCCGTGATGCTGGCAAGGAAAGCTTCAGAAGAAAAGGTCCCGACATTCGTGTATATATCCGCCGCAGTTGGAACACCCATTATACCAAACGGGTATATCCAGTCGAAACGGGAAGCAGAATCAATTATCTCGTCCGAACTCCCAGACCTGCGCAGCATCTTTATTCGACCGACTTTCATGTACGACTCTTCTCGCAAACCGACACTGCCGATTGCACTCGGAGGGATTATTGGTTCCGAAGTGAACGCCTTGATTGGCGGGAGACTATCTTTTCTGGGAATGATGGTGGAAAAGCCGCTCAAAGCGGATGTCGTCGGCGAGGCCGTCGTGGAGTCAATATATAATGATGAAACCAAGGGTGTGGTCGGGCCGAAAAGGATTGAAGAGCTGGCGACAAAGAGCTGGAGACGGAGCATGCTCTAGTCCATCCCTGTTCTATCCACAACGGCAGGCCGTAGTTGCGATGGCATATTCTGATGATTCGTGACATGCTCTCGCAAAGTTGTCTGAATGCGTGGAAGCCTAAGATTCGGGTCCTCAAATCATCGTTCCCCGCTCAAAACTTTCTCGGATTTCCGCAGTGTACTATAGTTTCCAAAGTGTTAATAACAAAAAAAGACGAACTCCAAATATCAAGGAACGCCATACCTTGTTGTAGAACCGGGCTAGCTTCTGGTTGAACCTCTTATTCTTCTCGTTAATGTACGTCACGTCGCCTTCTTCGTCACCCAAACCACGTTCTCTGCGCTTCTTGAGGCGGATCTCCTCGGCTTTCTTCAGATCTGCGACTAGCCTATCTACGGCAGAACGATCTGGCTTGTTCTCCGTGAAATCCGTTGAATCTGTAGTCGAGTAAAAAGTACCGTTCTTGTCGACAGCCACCAGTTCACCGTCCTCTGCTTCAACTATTTCAAGTCCACCGTTTGCCGCTGCGCGCATGACGGCTTCAGCTTTCTGCTTCTCGTAAGCCTCTAGGTTTGGCTCCATTCGTCCCAGTTGCCGCTTGTAAACTTTGTGCGCATCCTGTCGATAGTCCTGGAATGCAACATTGTCCCGATGCCTCTGTTTCTTCTCCATACGCTTGTCCCACTTCTCTGCTTCGTCAACAGTCCAGTCCCAGGCACGCTTTCGCTCAAAGTCCTCGCCAGCTGCTTCGATGTCGGCTTTCAAGAGATTGTGAGATGCAAACGCATGTTTACGTGAGAGGGACGATAAAAGATTTGGATCAGTTGCCAATCTGTGGGATTCAGCGGCGGTCTCTTTTAGGTTGCGCTTCGACGCGTGTTTCTAGAGCTCAAAGGTCAGAACCGTGAACCACAGGTAAAGGATGCGAATTTTTCGCAACAAGAAGGGCAGTAAACTCACAGCTCTCGCTTGTAGCGCTTTGAATCTTTCCTGCCGTTCTCTGATTTTGGATGCCGCGACGCTCCCTCCGTTGCCAGTAGGTTCAGGCGAAGCCCGCGCAGACTGCTCTGATGGCTGCTCTGAAGCAGCATTTTGGGCTGGATCCACTTCCGATTTTTCTGGTGACTTTTCTCTCGTACTATCGACTGGCGGGCTTAGTTTTGCTGAATCTGCCATGGTTGATATAATTCCGTCAAAACGTCTTTGACATTGATGGATGAAAACATCAAGGGTCAAAGGATGGCTTGGGTTGGCCTCGTTCCTGCAAGACTAACGTATTTCACCACGAACTTGAACATACCACGAACTTGAACAGCCACCCACGTGATATAAAACCTTAGTAGACTTCACCATACAGGCTACTGGTCCCAGGCACCATGTAGAGGTGCAAGTCTTGCCTAGGTGTCATACACAGGGTCCATACAACTCTCATAGATAGTCAAGTACGTATTGTCCCAATCTGACCTGTCTAACTCATTCTAATTTGAGACATTTTGAAGGCTTRTATACAGACTAAGGCATTAGACATGTAATCTATAGAGCATTCAAGTCAGAAATTTTTTTAAACGGCCTGGGATTGAGGAGCAACCAGGTTGCAAATCATCAGTCTGCTGTAAAATTGTTACTGCTGGTTATTAGAACGTCTAGTCAAGAGAGCACTTGCCTCTTTGTCTTCTTTGTCTTCTTTTTCAAATGTATGAGGAGCAGGGGGGAGCACTGGCAGAATATAATGGCTCGAAGAA
>FQSS02000733.1:5006-18963 GCA_900128795.2 Malbranchea cinnamomea
GGCCATTTCGGCGAGAAGAAAATGCTCGCAGTCTTGAGGACGAAATACTTCTGGCCTAAGATGAGGAAGAGCATTGCCGCATACTGCAAGACCTGCCAGTCTTGCCAGAAGGGGAAAGCGAGGACGCATGCCCCGTATGGAACGTTGGCTGCGCTGCCAAAGCCAACCCGACCTGGGAGTTGGATTACCATGGACTTCATCACGGATTTGCCGTCTTGTCCTGTGAAAGGGACAAAGGAGGTCAACTCAATTCTGGTTGTTGTCGATAGATATACCAAGATAGCGAAATATATCCCTTGTCGCAAAGATGTGGATACACCAGAGCTTGCGAATCTGCTTTTCGACAAAGTCTTCAGCCAGTATGGTTTTCCAACTGACATTACTTCAGACCACGGGCCTGTGTTTACGAGCAACTACTGGTCGCAGCTCTGCTACCAGACCACGGGCCTGTGTTTACGAGCAACTACTGGTCGCAGCTCTGCTACCACCTGCATATCAAGAGAAACCTAAGCACAGCGTACCACCTACAGACTGACGGCCAAACAGAGGTGCAGAATCGAACACTCGAAACGTATCTTCACCTGTATAGCAACTACCGTCAAGATGACTGGGTTGATTGGCTGCCGTATGCAGAATTTGCATACAACAACTCAGTGCATTCGTCGACAGGGCAGACTCCCTTCTACGTGTTGATAGGATATCACCATCACTGGATGAACGAAATTGACTCGGATCTGGTTCCTGGAGAGGCACCGGTGGCTTCCCGCAGAGCAGAAATGCTGCATGCCATGCGACAGAAACTGACAGAGAGATACGAGAAGTCAGTGGAGCACATGGCAAAGTTCTATGATCGGAAGCGAAAACTACTCACCTTTGTCCCTGGGGACGAAGTCTTGCTGTCCACGAAAAACCTGCATTCTATGCGCCCATCCAAGAAACTCGAGAACCTCTGGTATGGCCCATTTGAGGTTGAGGAAACCTTTGGGACCCATGCGCACCAGCTACAACTTCTGTCAAGATGGAAAATCCACCCTGTATTCTACGTCTCCCAGCTCGAACCCTTCTACCGCAGGGAGAGGGAAGAGCCTGAGCAACCACCACTGGTTATTGTTGACGGACAAGAGGAGTGGGAAGTCGAAGAGATTCTGGACGAGAGGGTGCACTATAGGAAGAAGCAGTACTTGGTCAAGTGGAAAGGGTTCGAGATAGAAGACTTAACCTGGCAGACTGAGAAGGATCTGGCGAATACACAGGCATTGTTGAAAGCCTACAAGAAGAATCGTAAGGCTGCAAACAATGAGACTATTGGTCGAAGTAGACGACGTTCACAGGAGGTGCACTAGTGAGGTTGTAGTGTAAACAAACCGCAGTGAGGTGAGGCTAGACAATGTGAAGCAAATTTTGGGAAAAGAATTCTATTATGTCCCGAAGGACGATCGCTATCTAGTATTTTTGTGGTACAGAGGCCGAAACAAGACAAAAATAAATAAAAAAAGAGAAAACAATAAGCTACGCAGGACGCCTACTAGGCAGCGGGGGCTGATGTTGAGAGAGATTCCCTGAACGGTCCCCAGCAGGGACAGGGCTGCCCAAATACTCGACCTCCTCTTCAGACTCTTCTGCAGCAGACAAGTCAGTGGCCGCAGGCTTCTCAGGACCGCGAGAAGATAAGTCAAACAGTTGCTATGCACCCTTAGTTAGAAAGTCCAAATGCAGACGCAGGGTTTAGTGCTTACCTTGGGGGCATCAGAAGCAAAGGGACGGGGGTGCAAGGGAATTTCAGGACGTGAGATACGCTCTAAAATGGCTTTCTGACAGGACTCAAGGACATTGAGACGATCGGATATCTCATTGACTCGGGAGATTAAGTGACACACAGCATCGGGAAGGCTTGTGAACAACAGCTCAGGTTGACCCAGGGCGTCAAGACGAAAGAGGGCCGTGTGGGAGAGCTCTTGAACTGTATCCTTAAGCTCACGGACATCCCGGCTCAGGGTGGCGTCAGATGAGGAAGCAGTTATATCCCCAAACAAAGATTTAGAATGACTGCTCTTATCAAGCGAAGAGGCAGGTGCGAAGCGTGCCTTCTTCCAGAGGGAAGGAGACAATGGGGCAGGCAGCTCCTCAACAGACTCTTCAGGCTCAGGAAGAGCAGGAGACGAACCCGCAGCCTTTCTCTTCTGCAGGCGGGTCTTTAACGGAGATGTGGAGGATGAACCACCCTTGCTGCGGTTGGCTCTTTCCCAACCAAGCTTCATAACCGACGAGTTATACTACTTTAAATACCCTTCAATTGCACTTAAAGCGACACGGGCCCGGGCAGTATCTGTAGTCCAGGAGTTACGATATACCTCGAACGAGTCCTCCAGATTATCAAAAACCTCGAAAAGGGATGAGTCCAGCTGCTCCACAGTCAGTATCAGGCTCTCATAGCAACTATGAGGGGATACTCACCGGGATACAATCATGCTTTTTTTCGCTACAATAGGAACAGATGTCTTTTAAAGCTGAACGCCCGAGACATGAATGGCCTAAATTCTTGCGAGAAAACCGTCTGCGCACTCAGCGCTGACAGGGATATTCCAGCTGTTTTGCCATGGCTATTGAGGAAGACAACGAAACACAATACGCAAAGAATGAATAAATGAAAATGGACAGGCAAGAGCACAGGGCTGCAGCTATTGAAGAACTCGAAGAATGTGTGCGAGGTTGAAAGGAACAAGAAGGAATTGGGAAGGGAGGAGCGCTTTTAAAGCGAAACTGCAGGGTGGTGGGATCCTCCGACTAATAGAGTCCAAAACAACCATTGCCATGCGGGTTACCACAGTCCACTCAGTTTTGTATACAAACAAACTATGAAGTGAGGATTCAGTGATAGAGGGCACACGATCTGCTGCTAAGATCACTGCGAATCAGCTATAGAGGGGTTTGGAACTCGATTTCCTATGTAGACTTCGAATCCTGTCATACTATACATAACACTTCTTGATAATCTCTACTTCCCTAAGCAAGCTACGTGCTGAATTGCTGATGGAGCGGGATTCCGCCAGGGCTTCGGAGGCCGAAACCCCTGGAGGGGGGGATAATGTTATGCAGTAAAAGCACCTCAACCCTCGATGGCTAAACTGAACGTCACCTGACAACTGTAGCCAAGTATGCGGCTTCCCTGCAGAATCCCTGCAGAAGGCTGTGCCGCATGACAACTATGTAGGGCCACGTCAGCTCTGACAGTAAGCCTGGGGAATAAATAGGGACTCTGGCCCATAGGTTTTAGGGGCCAGAGATCAGTCTCTTTACATTTCTTATGCATACACCCCCCACCAGTATAAGCATTAGCAGTCCTTGCCTCTCGTAGCACCCTTCTACCCCCTTCTGACCTTACACATCGTTGTAGGGCCTAACAGAGCTCAGGAGCCATCAGGAAAAAATTCTTCAGCATTCACACGGCCAGAAGGGTACCCCAAACTTTCTAGTTTTTGCTGACACTATTCTTTTGTTTTTCAAGGAAGATATTCCTCAATATCTAAAATATTGATTAATGCCTAAAATATAATAATTAATGAAGTAATGATAACTCACTTCATGAGCTCAAGTCTCTTTGTAATTCCTCCAGAAGAGTTGTATCTACTGGCAATCCATGATCATGTATACCTTCTGGTGGTCAGTTATAGAGAACAAGAGGCTGTCTAACTGCACAGTATGGCCAGTTTGGCTGCTTGTGGATCCGATAAATATTTCATAATTGGGCAAATGCTTGGATCTCTCGACGTAAAATTGGCATGTACACTGCAATTAATGCAATATGATCTCTAAGAGAATCCTTTGACCAAAGATTATCATGTGAGAGATGCTGAAAATAGCCCTAATAAGACATGAATTAGTATTATTAAATTCTTAAGAAGGAAAGAATTGTTCTCACTCGCCAATGAAATAGTAGACTCTAGATAAGCTGACCCCACTAAGCTTCTATCTGCTGATTTGCAATGCTGGTCCTAAAGCGGTAACAATCTGAAAAGGAGATATTAAGATCATTCTTCTTCCGAAAAGCATGATGTGCTGCTGCAACTAATATGGTTTCAACACCACGATCTGAGTAGAGAATATGTGGAACTACTCCTGTTTCTGGGATAATGTCAAGATATTGTTGCAGAACACTCACACCAGTGCGACTGCTGACACTAATATAAATCCAGATCACATAGTAGGCATAGGTATCAATTGATGTATAGACTTCAAACCTCTAGTGTTCTAGTTTACAGTGGCCATCAATAGACCAAATATAATTTGGTCCAGGAACAATATAGCTACTACAATGACATTGGAGATCATTACGCCTTCGTGTGACACCATCTAGATCCAGTATATGAATTGCTGCAAAAAGGCGATCACTAGAAAACTAATTTAAGTAAATGAAATAACCAATGAGAGAATGTAAGTATACTAGTAGAAACATACTGAGATACCATGTGCATGTTACTTCTAAAATATGTATAGAGGTTACCCTGACCTAGGCCTTCAATAAATTCTTTATCTAACTTATTCTGAATAACTTCAAGAAGTTGAGCTTGGGCTTCCTCTTAGTTGAAAGGTGAGATTTGCTGGTATAGGTCCATATCTTTGCGAATACGATGGAGGGTTATTGGATGAAGAGAATAACTTTCATGTTGCAAGACTCGGAGAATATCTTTATCTTGAAGATAATACTAGAAAAATATTATTGAAATTTGTGCTCGTAATTGTAGTGAATCAACTGGCTTTCTTTTCTTTTGTATGCCCCAATGACTGCATTGGCGTTCAAGTGTTCGCAAGCCAATTTGGATGTGATGGTAATCAGCAAGAAAGGAAACAATAAATTTATAGGTTACACCTTGGTCAACTAGGTTGATTATCTCTTCCTTGTAGCGAGAAAGATCCTTAGATAGTCAGCCAGCTATTATAAATGAAATAGTCAATGTAGCAACCAGGAAGTCGAAGAGTGAAAGTAATATTGAAGGGTGTGAATATAAGAATATTCTCTTGAAATAAAATAATATCAGAGATGTTAGTATATCAAACTATCACCATGGCAACCAAATATAAGTAGAAACTTCATGATATTATCCAGTTTAAAATTTGAGATTGTGAGTGGACTATATTAGGATTTATTTAATTTAATACTGATGAAGAGAAATATTAATTGCCAGTTCAATTACATCACGATCAGTAGTTATATTCAACTTCTTGTCAAGGGTCAGACCTTTAATCTCTTAATCTCTGGCTACCTCTTCAAAGTCATCTACCTGCCTATCCAACATATATACATATATATATATTCTTCATTTAAAATGTATACAGTTAGAGACTATAATACTTCCCTAACTTTTGTCAAAAATTGTCCTATATATATAATGTTATAGAAATAGTTGTTAATACATGCAATGAAAGATTTTCGCCTAGAATTTTTACAGTAAAAAAAGAGCAGTCTAATGACAAACTTAGAACTACTGAAAGCCAGCTTGTCAAAGTCCTCTGCAGAAAGATGACTTAACAAAGTATCCCATGTAAGAAGACGCTCTGCAATCATAATATTATTTCTTTCAATCTCCCAGTCATTTTTTGCCATTCTCGTAGTTCTACCATAAAGTTGTCAGACTAGGGAGGAAGTAGTACTGAGGATCAAAGGGGTCATCTAAGACAACTACAGCTATGGTCTTGATCATTGAATGCTCAGCTGCTATGAAGAACTAATGTAGTTTCAGTTGCCATATTTTTTGTGTAGATAGAACTTCTTGACAATCTTGGCCAAAAGATTTTGACGAGACGTTGAATAAGAAGAAGAAGGACTGTGGTATCTCTGGTGGTGGACTTGAACTCGAGGGCTAGAACACGGAAGATAGGTAGAGAGGGGGGACTATCTGGGTGAACATTCAAATGACCAAGCCTTGAAGTATAATATGTAGTGATGTATGTAGTAATGCGGCACAAAGACTTCAGGTAGAGATGACAGATTTAAATGCAAAACAACTATCGTCAATTATTATACAGTTGAAGCTGGGAGTTGGGTACTTCAGATGCTATCTGAATAGGTTACCTGACTATTCCTCTGCTGATTACCCTTACTGTCAGACAACAGAGACACCAGAACATCTTCTGTTACATTGTTCTAAGTAGACTCAATACAGAAGGGAGCTAAAGCAGAGACTGGGAGTAGAACAAGTAAACATAAAGTCTCTCTTTTTCACTTAGTCTGGACTGAGATATTGACTAGACTTGTTTACTTTTTGCTGTCTTGTTTTTGTGTCTTTCTTGTGCCTTACTTGTTTTTCTGTTGTTCGTGATTTATGCTGTTTTGTCACTCCCTTTCTCTTTTTTAGCTTATACTCTGCTTGAACTTATAGTTCACTATACCTTTACCTTTTTTATACTGACTTTCTTTGACAGATCCTCTCCACTTCTTAGTTTTTCTTGCTATATCTGAATCTGCTATTACGACTACTTTTTTATTGTATCTTTTTCATTATACAACTTCCTAAGCTGGGAATTTCATTGCATGTACTGACTGCCTGTTTCATTGACTGTATCTAGCTGATAAATTCTGACTTGCCAGGTAAGTATCATAGTCTTTGACTGTATACACCTTAAGAAGAAGAATAATAATAATAATCAATGTCAGAAAGAACTACTTTCCAGGTCTTCTTCTGCCACTGTAGGCCAAGCTTTGCGTTGTTGACTTTGGTGTCATAGTGGAGGAGAGGAGCAACAAGATACTCTATACTACATGCTCAACCTCTTCATCATTAGTAATGGCATTGAGACCAAATGACAATATATCATTATAGTACTCTCACTTTTCTTGGACATTAAGATCCTGCTCAACAATATCCTCTCAAGCTGGATTGCCATCATCCTATGTTGCAGCAAGAGAGCTCCCTGTAAGCCCACATTTTTCAAGAAGAGCTTGTTTTAAGTCACCAGATTCATATCTTGTAGAAAATTTAAGTCAGATGCTAGGTTAATTCATTCATTACTATATTAATAAGTTTGTACTTACTGTTCAAGAAGTGCCTTTTCCTGTGTCTTTGTCTCCATTGTCTCACACTCCTTCTCACTTGTAACCTTGTATTTACTCCGCTCCCACTATGTCCTGATATGATGACAAACTAGCTGCCTGTCTGTCGCCTTTGCTCTTTCAATTGCACGTTCAATAATCCCTATTCTGTCAAGCCGCAAGCTTTCTTTGTATGTTTATTCTGTGAAAGTCCCTCTGGGGCTTTGCGTTTCACTCCTGCACCAGTTCCTGGCCTTAGACCACGTTTCTTGAGCATACTGACTGCTATATCTACTATTACATCTGTCAGCTAGACTTTATTGTTAAGTTGCAATAGAGTTTAGTACTTACATGAGATCTTGGTTGGAGGATCTAGTGCATGAGAGGGTTGATATGATAAAAAACATGTGAGAGGTTTCTATGTTATTGCTCACTTCCATGATAGAAACACCTTGTCACCTGATTTTTGAAGTGTTGCTCATTCACTTAATGGAAACCTCTCACTCTTTTTATTACAACTACGCTCTTCTATTGTATCCTCTTTTTGATATAGTATATCTTTGATATTGTGGTAAGTAGTTCGGCAATAAAATGTAAGAACCAATGAGCTAACCTTGGATTCAGAATGGCAAAAACTAAGTAAACAGCACAAAGATGCACTGGTGGAAAAGGTGGTCCCAAGGTCTGGTGGAGAAAGCTGCACAGAAAGCAACAAAGACTCTAAAGAAGCACTGTACCTATAAGTACAAATGTGGCAGTAAGTTGATTATACTTTATACCATAGTATTTTAATATAGATTCGAATCTTGATATTAGCTGCATCTCTTGGGGAAATCTGTGAGAGAATAGACCTCTTCCTTAGCTCTGGCTACAGTAAGCTGTCGCGTGCAGCCCTCACAGCCATTACTACGCTGCAGCCTTCACCTTCACAAGCAGGGCATAGGGCCTAGGGTTGTAGCCCTAGCTGAAATCATGTAAATAGTCCACTTTGCTTAGGAGTAGTTTTGCCTTTTTTCAGCAATTCCATCATGTTCAAAACAGTCTCTACGTTCACGAACATTTGCGCCCTTTACACCTAACAGCTTTCCATCCAAGGTTACATATCTACCACCACAGCCAAATTCTTTTACTTTTATCCAGTAGGCACTATTTTGTTTGTTAGGTAATCTGGCTTACTCTTATGTCATATGCTCCAGAGTACATGTAGACTAGACCTAGCTAGCTACCCTTAGTGACAACTAACCATCTCATTTAATAGGTTATGAGCCCTCATATGTGTGAAAAATGAGATCCTACTTATTTAGAATAGTTTGACCAGGCTTATACTGATATTTCATCTAGGTTAAAATATGTCAAGTCACCTAAGAGATGGTAAATATGCAATCAGGAGCTGGCGTTGACTTACCCAGTACCTATGACCAAATTCTACAGCTAACAATAGAGAATAATGAAAGGAGAACCTCTAAGGTAATATACCAGGGAAACTAATTACTTACCTCTAAGACATATAGTATAGACATACAAAACCAGAGGAAATACCCTATATAAAATCAATCATGATTAAAGAATCAACTATGAAGTCTCTAGGGGAGATCTGTAATAGAACTACCTAAGCTGGGAGTCAAATGAAGCTTCAAATGTGAATTTAGTTGGCCATATTACAATTAAAACTTGTAAAACTCCAACAAGCTTCTAGGGCAATTGAACCTAAAGCGAGTGAAGAATTTGAAGCCTTTATACGATAGAAGTACGACCCAGAATCAAGAGTTGAACAATATATACAAGTTTTTCATGACTAAGCAAAGATTATACAGAAAATCGCCTCTCTTACAGGTATAGAAAACTATTCTATATGGTGGAGAATATCATGATAGTAGCTAAGCAGGTTGAGGTTGAAAAAATACTCTAGAAAGGTCAAGTTGAACCTCCAGCAAAAGATGAAAGAATTATGAAATTTTAGTATATGCAGAACACCTGGCTTCATAATCTTATCTAGTCTACATTAGCTTCTTTATAAGCGTGCAGGTACCCTGATTGTGGAGGTCTTCAGCCTCTTTGATCATTAAGGTATATTAATGTGGCCATTCAGGTGAAGCCTTAGCTTCGGCTAAAATCTTCTGAATATAGGTACAGGTACTGAACATAGGTAGATTAGCTATTACAAATTCTTTATCTTTGTCCTCATGACATAAGACTTTTTCTTCATCAAAAGAGAGTCTATCCATGTCGTATTCTCCATCCTTTAGGTTCTGTAAAATATCTGGCCGATTTTTCACTAGATAGCTTAAGAGCCTGTATTGCCATTTTGGCAAAGAGACAAGGTTGACTTCCTTTAGAAGTTTAACATCATCAGGTCCGTTATCATCAGTTTCTATAGATAGATTTGTATAGAGAGATGTGAGCTCACTTTCATTAAAATCGATATTTCAGGAAAGGTAAATGGGGTTAAAGTCAGGGTCTTAGAGACGATATATACTATAGCTATAGTATCCTACAAAGCAGAGTTTATGTACCCTCAGGTCGAGCTTTGTATCCCCCTCTGAAGCAAAAACCTTGCAGCTCCAACATTTAATCCATTCATATGAAGGCTGAACACTAGTTCAAGCTCCAAAAGGTATAAGGGGTTTCTTATTTATACAGCTGAATAATTCTGTAGAAGTCAGCAAGAGATTTATCATTATAGTAGTAGTTTTGGCCACCTTGTCCCAAAGTTTCTTCAGCAAATCTGAATCAATCAGTAGGCTCCGAATATATTTAAAGAGAATCTGGTTCATACACTCAGCCAGGTCATTCTGCTCAGGTATATAAGGCAGAGTTACTTCCATCTGGATACCTTTCCATGAATAAAATTTAGTAAGTGACTCATTGATAAATTTATATCCACTGTTTGAATGGATGTAACCAATCGAGCATCTAGAGGTTACCTCGATTATAGCAATGTAGTCTCTAATTACAGGTGCAGCTTCCACTTTTAATTTAAGTAGGTAAAATCAGCAAAAATGTATAGCATCATCAGTAATCAACAGTATATATTTTGACCCATCAATTGTATGGTATTCCTTAGTATTGAATAAAGTCTTCTCTCTACCTACCAGATTGATAAATATCTATATAGCAAGTCAAGTGCATCAGGTCATCGGCTTGGAGGGTTTCTTCACCATTTTCACTATTTTACAGGTATTGTAAAACCTTAGCAGCTTAGCTCTAGAGATCCTTATACCTGTCTGGAGATCTCTCGTGAGTGTGATAATATCATACTTATTAAGATATCCTAGGCCTCTGTACTAGGATCCTATGGTACCAGTCAATATGTGGGAGGTTTGTCAACCTAGCGAGAGTAAAGAGTCATCCCTCTCAGCAGCTTCAACTGAGGTAGCAATTACTTCAGGCCATATAGCAGCATTAGACATCGGGATAGTGTAACAGAGGAGTGGGGCAAGTCTTAAAGTCTCCTGAATAATCTATACAGAGTCATCAATCAATTTAGCATTAAATGAAAAGGTCTTATCAGGTGACTCAATCATTATAAAATAACTACCACTATGGGTAGTTTAGTTGAAGCTATATCCTTCGCGGACTAGCTGACAAAAGGAAATCAAATTAGCGTCTAAATCTTTCACTAGACAGGCGTCATTTAAGATTAAGGTACCACTGTCTAAGCAGACTTCAGCAGTGTCTTGTATGTTAACCTTCAAGGTCAACTTGTTCGCCATCTTTAACGTCATCCCAGGTGAATCTCTGGACTATAATGTGAAGAAAGTAGGATCTGGGGTAATATGAGAATTAAAGCCAGAGTCTAAAATCCATTCTTGAGGCATAGACCGCTGTAAAATTGAATAGTACAGGAGAGATTGTGGTGTTCAGTTTTCAGTGCAGATATATACAATGGCCTGCTGAAGAGTTCCCAATGTAGAATCTTGCTATGTAGATACCTTTGACTCTTCATCTTTAAAATCATCCTTATTGGTAGTATTCTTTAGTTGGGTCTGTGCTTATTAATATTCACCTTTATCACCACACTTGAGGCCTTTTCCACGGTTCTGGTATACACTTTTAATAGAGCTACTACCATTCGTATCCTTGTTATCATCGGCTTTAGCGTCTTTATTCTTGGTATCTCTGGTGATGTTTGTTGGGCTCTTTCTAGGGCCTAAATTGCTATTATTAGCATATGGAGGGGTAACTTGCAAACACGTTAAAATATCCTGAAGTGTAGTAACAAGATCCTCTTCAGGTAGTCAGTCTTAATTCTTAACGGCTTGATCTATTCGATTTTGCAAGAACTCACAGTATTTGGCAGATATAGTGTGCCCTTTGTAGGATGCTCTGCTTCCAACTCAAGTAGGATGTAGTGCCAGTCAGGGCAATTGGCCTCTTGACTAGTTTGACCTTCTCTTGAAAGGTAGCAACTGCTCGACCAACTCTAGAGTTGGAATCTAATTCAAAGCCAAAGAGCTCTGCCAGTTCATTATCATCGTTGGAGTTAGGACTAAATTCATCAAGTCCTTCAGGTTCATTATATTGGTTCCAGGTATCTTCATCCTGGCCTTACGTCGATTCCTTACATCGAGGCTCGAAATTGTTCAGCATCAGCTTTATGAACTGCTGCATCGCTTGCTGTATAACTTCCTGAATAATCTCCTAGTTCTAGTTGACCTGGATATGTTCCTTTGAAATCTAATAGATCATATTCCTCCAAGAATAGTAACCAAGGTTACCACCTGCAGGATGGCTCATATGGGTGAAGAAGAGACACCTGTTAGGTTTAGCGGTAGCCGCCCACCTAGTACCCCGGTCGACATTGACCTAACATCATCAGAAGACCCCATCCAAGCTCCGGAGCATATCCAGGTCAACCAGAATGGGGTCTTCCAATGGCGTTAAGTTATCGTCAACCGGGGTCTTAGGTGGGTGGCTACCGCTAAACCTAACAGATGTCTCTTCTTCACCCATATGAGCCATCCTGCAGGTGGTAACTCTGGTTACTGTTCTTGGAGGAGTGTGATCTATTAGATTTCAAAGTGTGTTGAGTTTGAGGTTGACGTCAGTGCTGACTTTTCTAAAGTGATAGAAAATCACTCTTTCAATAAAAATCTAACAAAACTAGTATCTCATTAAAGAAGATGATCAGGCAATTACTTCTCAGCCCTTTAAATACCAAGATAAGTCGTTATTGTAGAGAAAACAGGCAGTTACAATAAGGGCTTATAATCTGATGAAGGGAGTAGTTGGTTACTATTAGAGGTATAGCTTACTACAGCCGAATATGTATATGCATTGTAAGTCATATGATATCAGGGGTAGGCAGTGGCCCTAACAGATTCCCTACCTGTAAAGATTGTAAGAAGAGACATTCTAGGATCTGCTGACTAGCAAATTTATCTTTAGTTCTTGAGAGATAGTAAAGAGATAATGCTATACGAATCAGAGTCTTTTAAGGAAGAAGGAACCTAGAGGAACTACCAGAGAATGAAGGAAAGGGTAAGGAACTACTCCTCTACACAAGAACTAAGCAGATCAATTCCATGTATGAGAATTTGCCTGTTGTGCCTTATATTCTTAGTACTTTGAACTGCCTGAGGCATCGATTCTTCAACACCCTACTAAGAGAAAAATCTCTCAGCTCCTCTGTATTATTTTTTGGTTCAGTTAATTTCACTTAGCTTTTAGTACTGTTTTGAGGGTATAAATATCCTCATATTTTGCCTGTTATAGTTGATAGAAAATTCAGACCATTTTGTTGAGTTTTCAGGTGTATGAAAGATGATCTCAACCTGTATAATTTTTACCTACTCTGAATGAAAGCATCGCCTGAAGTTATTACAATCTGGAAACTGAGAATGGACGACAGTAATCAATGGAATCAATACTCTAGGATGGGCATTAGCACCAATGATTATATTCAAAGGAAAAATAGTTTCTTCGTATGAGAACGATATCAAATTACCATCTGATTGGATCGTGAACACTAGCCAGAATAGCTAGACAACTAATGAGCTTAGATGTTCAGCTATGAAAAGCAAATGAAAAATAATCTAGAAAAAGAATAAGTCAATATATCTCTCAAGAAAGTGCAGTAAAGCTTGTATAGCAGGATAACGATTTTGTACGTAGTGAAAATAACAACCTTGGACAGCAGGATAGTGATGATCCTGTACGAAGAGAAGAGAATCAAACAAATAAAACCAACACTCAGGGGAGTACTATAGTCAGGGAGCGAGCTCCTCTATATTGCAGCTTATGCAGATCTATTAAGCATACTGCTCAGATGTGTCCACAGCATGATTGACTTCAAATGAATGGTTCTTGTACTTGGAAAGAAGATATGTAATAGAGAATTTAACTGGTCATGTTCTGCTTTGTGCAGGCCCCTTAGTTTCTATACTGTTGATATGCTTACTCGTTGCTGAGAAGAGTAGTGAATAGGAAATACGTAAATCTCTTTTTTTCTCTCTTTCCTTTTCTTTCTCCTTCTTTCTTTCTTCAAGCCATTATATTCTGCCAGTGCTCCCCCCTGCTCCTCATAGGTTTGAAAAAGAAAACAAAAAAGACGAAGAGGCAAGTACTCTCTTGACTAGACATTTTAATAACCAGTGGTTACAATTTTGCAGTAGACTGATGATTTGCAACCTGGTTGCTCCTCAATCCCAGACTATTTAACAAAAAATTTCTGACTTGAATGCTCTATAGATTACATGTCTAATGCCTTAGTTGTATATAAGCCTTCAAAATGTCTCAAACTAGAATGAGTTAGACAGGTCAGATTGGGACAATATATACTTGACTATCTATGAAAGTTGTACGGACCCTGTGTATAGGCAAGACTTGCACCTCTATGTAGTGCCTGGGACCAGTAGCCTGTATGGAGAAGTCTACTAAGGTTTTATATCACGTGGGTGGCTGTTCAAGTTCGTGGTATGTTCAAGTTCG
>FQSS02000056.1:0-14242 GCA_900128795.2 Malbranchea cinnamomea
GAAAATTGGACGGTAGGATAATCTTGATGAGGCGAATCACGAGAAATCAAATATTTGATGAAAAGGAACGTGGTTGTTGTGCTGTGGCAGGCGCGACGTTGGCAATTTTGGTGAGGAACGTGCCAAGACCAGCAAAATTTGTATGGGAACCCTACGAAAAAATTTTTCGCGGACAAAACACGTATGCAATCGCAATGAAGAGCGAGTATTTCGATGTGAAAATTTGYGAATAGGGTGAGTTCGATGAGCGCAATAAATTGCAGGTTGAATTTTCGCGAAATTCGACGTGGTTGTGGTGCAGTGGTAGGTACGGCTTCGGTTCT
This sequence comes from Malbranchea cinnamomea, assembly GCA_900128795.2. Classification (NCBI taxonomy): domain Eukaryota; kingdom Fungi; phylum Ascomycota; class Eurotiomycetes; order Onygenales; family Malbrancheaceae; genus Malbranchea; species Malbranchea cinnamomea. Next base: position 324 of record FQSS02000056.1, read on the forward strand.
TTGATACAAATTTGATTTGAACAGCTTAAACAGTTCCTCCACATCTCCAATATTAATAATAAAGAGTTTAGGCCTTCAGGCTCTAAGAATTGGTAGTATGAGCTGGAGTTATTGGCATTAAGCTTCTACTAAGTAGCTTAAAGATATTATATACTTAAGTCAAATCTTTCTATGGATAAGGTTATAGTTCGCTGCTTTAGACAAAGCCTACATACCTACAAAATATCAAACAAGCCTATTAAGTAAGGATATAAGATCTTTTCCTTAGCTGAACATGACTATATTTTCTCCTGGTCAAGTTGTCAACTTGGTATAGAAGAAATGTTCAAGTAGTCAGAGTTAACCCTTAGTAGATCAATAGTTGTAGAAATAATCAATCGGCTTCGTAAATTCCTTTATTTTTCTGAAAAAGAATCACCATTGACCTAATTAAATAGATCAATCAGTCAGGCCAGCCTAGAAGTAGTAATCACCTCACCAATAGCCTATTATTCGATTTATATGGACAAATACTTCAGTTCTTTCACTCTATTCAACTACTTATATAACCATCGATACGATGCCTGTAGTACAGCTCATCTTAGCTATAAAATCCCTTCATTACTTTAAGAGCTATAGGAGTATACAAGAAGCTTTTCCTAGAGGACTCTACATATCCTGTCAGCTTCAAATATTCTCTATCTTATGTAGCAGGATAATAACATAGTCTTAGGCTTGTCAACTTTGCATTCAGCAGATGGTTTTATTTCTTGCAAATAGAAATGGCCAGGTAAAACTTTTACAAATAGCGCAATTGCTTGCAGAATTTTTGGTGGAGAAGTAATCAAGGAGCTAGATATTCTCCTTTTCATATATGATTATAAGTATTTTATGAATGAGGTAGACGTAGCAAATCAATATAGGGCTTTATATGAAGTCTATTTGAAGAGCTATTGTAACTGGTTACCTCTTTAATACTTCTTCATTGATGTTGCTATTGTCAATACATACTGTATTTAATACATCTATAAGTAGCAGCAAAGATCTACTAGACTACCTGCTTAGCTTTTCTTTTGTAAAAAGCTTTATTAGCAACTTTTTGCCTTTACTTCTCAGAGTAATACTGGCCTACCACCATAGTGCCTTGATAGCAGTCAAGGCCACAGATGAATTCAATTGGAGAAGTCTTAGATTTGCATATATATCAATGGAGCAAAGTCACTTAGTACAAGGGAGCATAGAAGTAGAGCTCCGTATCTTGGTGTGGGTTACTTATTCCTGGCTTCTATTGAGGCTACAGCTCTCAGCTGTCATAGTACAAATATACAAACTGTAGAGTAGTTAGAATGTAGAAGAAGATAGTAGATATTAGATAGGAGAGCAAGAAAGATGATTGGATTCAGAACGAAATCGCTTGATTCTCTAAAGCTTGAGGAAATCAAGCTATATTTATTTACAAGAGTTTCTTGCTACATAGGTGGCAGTTCAGTGATGTAGTGTCGCTATGACAATTGCGTTATTATGACAATTATCTCCCTTTATAAAAGAGTCCATCCTGGACTCTGATCTGGCCTGACTGCTTTGCAGGAGATTGAAAAGCCATCTCTTTGCTTAGGAGAAGGGAAAATGGACGCATAAATAGCTTCCCTGCAGCCTATTCCATTGATACAAAGAAGGCTCATTTGTTACAAGAAGCAGCAAGGGTTGAGTGAGCTGTTGTTCTAGGTGGAGACCACATCTCTCGAAGGAGAAGAACTATTCCTGTAGTGAGCCAGGTCGTGGTCAAGACCTTAGGTATACATAACTTAAAGCTTGGAAAAATCTGGGAAGATGAGGAGGGAAAATGAGTCACACCTGTACCTTGATGGTACTGTACTAAGTCTGTTCAGTCAGGCTATCTTATTTTCTTCCATTCCTTTATTTCTGTTGAATCCAATCTCTGTGCCAGAGCTTACGTTTTGATGAAAAAATTAGTAGGTAGTGACATTCTCGATAAAGCTCCCAAAACCTTTCTCTGAAGGAAAAAATAGAGAAAGAGATGCTTCCCTTTAGTAATATGGTTGCATCATTAACGTAGTCTATCACCTAGTTGATCAGATCACCTAGTCGATTATTTTTCCACAACTAACAGCACTTATGAGTAAATTATTCAACAATTATATAGAAAATATACCTAATTATATTATAGATTATTCCCTATACGCTGAGAGCATGTACGAGCAGTATGTCCTACTATATTACACAAACTACACCAGTGGTGCACGCTTTTGTGGCTGTGACTCAGGCTACTTAACCACCCCTTCTTGACCTTCATTGAGCCTTTGTATGTGATCCATCCCTTTTTGGACAGTCAAACCCCCTCCCTGGCTTACTTACGTATGACGTCTCTCCCACTTCCTCATTTGTTTGGCATTTGTAGCTCTTATACACCCGAAAACTCAATGAAACGGTCTGAATTTTCTATCAACTATAACAAGCAAAATATGAGGATATTTATACCTTTAAAATAGGCACTAAAAGCTAAGCGAAATTAACTGAACCAGAAAATACCAGAGAGGAGCTGAGGAATTTTTCTCGTAGTGGGGTATTTCATAGTAGATGCCTCAGGCAGTTCAGAGTACCAAGAATACGAGGTGCAATATACCCCCTCAGCTTGAAGAGATGAATATACGAGATGAACAAACTGTAAAAAACAGGTCAAACAAGAAAGTAATGCCGTAGAAAATCAAGCTAAAGATGGGAGGATATCTGAGCATATCATATCAGACGTAAGGAGAAGGTAGCTGGGAACGATGAATTCGTGACATTAAGACAAACAGGCTCAAGGAAGCAGACAAGGCAGATATTGTAGAAATAGATAGTGGAGATCCTGTAAATTGAATAAGGCTCGCAACCTGCTGCAGAGACAGATGAAGGGACTGAACATGACTAGCATCATATAACGAAACTTGACTACTAGTAAATCTGAAGAGGTTGTGATGAGAGTTTGGCGGACGGTGATGGACTTCTTTGATTATATGGTCAGCTGATATATCTGCAGAGACTGACTGACTAGGTTTCGCAGGCTGACTAGTAACTGGCTGACTAGACTACGGGGGCTCGTTGAGTAGAGATGGGTGTGTGATAAATAGATGATCAAGGGTAAATAGATGATCAAGCTCAGTATTGAGCTGAAAGCCAGGGTCAGCAGAAGCAAAATTCGAAGTTCTGGAAGCAGTATCAGACATTGAAGCCTGAGAGGGTAGTTCTGGTGTAATCTCCAGTGTAGGGAACTGTCCAGGGCCATCATCAGCAGTATGCTTCTCCTAGATCCTTTCAGTAGAACCAGTTACTATGGAATTCCACTTTGTAGCCACAGAGGGACTGATCTCAGTATTGTCAGAGGTCTTAAACGTGATGAGATCATCACACTTCTTAAAGTCAGAGAGATCTAAGTGGCTGCACCAGAGATCGAATGGGGCAGAGGACTCAAGTCGTTTAGCTGAGGTTTAAGCAGCAAATACAGAAAGGAGAGGCTGTTCAGACAGATTCGACACATATTTCAGAATAAACCAACACTCTATATGCTCAGTAGTGGCGAGAATCTCATCACCAGAGAATAAGTTACTTGTCAGAGTGTTGAAGCCAATGTTAATGTCAGCAGTACACGTGAGGGAGATGATATTCAAATAGAAATCAGACACGTAGGCCACGTCACGAATATAATGCTTGCGGCTCTTTCCTGACAGATCTTTGGCCACAAAGTAGGCAGTGCCAAAACCCTGAATTGGCGTAGATGTGTTGCCATGAAGTAAAATAAGACCAGGCTTAGCAAGGCAGAAATCCTGAAAACGATACCGGTAGTAGCGATTGACAATATGCATGTCTACTCCATTGTCCGCTATGAATAAACAGTCCTTGGCTGTTGAGCCGTCGCCTTCTGATTCTGAGAGCTCGTCCGATGAGCCTCTATGTCGCTCTATGTTTATGTCGACCACTGTTCATACTGTTACCTCAATTTCTAGCCAGTCAGGGCATCCTCTTCGCTGTTCGTTCATAGCGGACAATAGAGTAGACATGCATATTGTCAATCGCTATTACCAGCATCGTTTTCAGGATTTCCGCCCTACTAAGCCTGGTCATGTTTTGCTTCATGGCAACACGTCTACACCAATTCAGGATTTTGACACTGCCTACTTTGTGACCAAAGATCTGTCAGGAGCAACAGTATGAATAGTGGTCGACATAAATGTAGAGTGACATAGAGGTTCATCGGACGAGCTCTCAGAATCAGAAGGTGACAGCTCAACAGCCAAAGAAGTCGATAAGGGTACAACAGATAAAGAAGATGGCTCAGTATAACCTGTGGAAATCATCCAGGCTCTATGCATTAGTGAAGATAGATGAGACACCTTGGGTGTAGACTGTTATTCGGTAGAAGAGGTCTGGAAAGCATTCAAAGAACTACTCATAGTTGACTGTGTATTTGCTTGACTTTTCTTACTATTTTCAGCCTTCTTCTGGGCTCTCTCGACGGCATGTTTCAATTTCGGGATAGCAGTCAACTTTTCATCAATACGGCGTCTTATCTCGGAGTCTTCTTTCCAACCTTTTGGGTGCAAGGATGGAATTAAATAGAAGTATTTCACAAATAGATGTTTCTTACCTCATAAACACAGCTTCTCAAAGTTGTTTTCTGAATTACTCTGTGTTTGGCCCTTACTATTCAAAATAGCAGAGAAAGCAGAACGAGTAGTGAGAGCAGGGTAAGCTGGAGTCCGGCGGTAGTTGTTATAAAATACTTTCACAAGAGTATCAAAGTCAACTTCACTGGCTTCTACTCTATCCCTCCACGTAGCTGTATAAACTTCATTCATGAGACTGTTTGTATCTATGAAACGATCAATGAATGTATTCAGCTCAAGAGTCTTAGCTTTTCACAGTTTATCCTCAATGCTGCACCATTTATCAATCTAGGCACAATGATCCTGGCCCTTAGGGCCCTTCTTCAAAGCCTCATAATGGCTCAAAATCTCATTTAAGTATTCCTTTGTAGAAGAATAGAAACGTTCTTACAGGGCACGCATTATAGCCCATAGTGATGGTCGGGTTATTTTTCCTTAGCAGCATCAGGGCCTCATTAGAGACCATATCGTAAATATAGAGGTTGAACTTCTCTAAGGAGGTCTTTCGTATGGTGTACTTACGTGTCTCTTCTTCATATCATTTTACAAAGGCATTATAAATATTCAGCTATAACGGGGAGAAATCTGTAATATCATAAGCGTTGGAACTAACATCAGAAGCTTCAGGATATGTTGGCTCCTCAAGTTCTTCAGGCTTATCAAGGTCAGGGTTAACATATTGCCAATAGCTCCAGTATCATACCGGGCTTTCTGTCTGGTTTAACCAGTCATCCTAGTCATTCTTAGAGGCTAAGACCTTCCTCTGAGAGGTAGCTATTGAATTCACCTTAATAGAGGTAAAGGGACAGAGGAGAACAAAGTCATGAAGGGTATAATCAGATGACAAGCTTCTAACAAGCTCATCAGGTGAATAGGCAGAATATTGAAAGGCAAAAGAATCGTGCCTCGACAAGGAACAGGTCAATCTGCAGGCTTGAATCGGAGTAGATTGGGGGACTCAAGGAGAACATAAGCTCTCAATATATTCTAAAAGGGTATTCTATCAAGAAATTCCTTCTTAATCATGAAGGTAGCCACAAAAAGATCAAGTGAGACATGTCAAGGTAATGAAAGCAAAGGGGCTCATAACTTTCATACATCAGAAAACTTAATGAAAAGGTCTGAATTTTCTATCAACTATAACAGGCAAATATGAGGATATTTATACCCACAAAACAGGCACTAAAAGCTAAGCAAAATTAAATGAACTAGAAAATACCAGAGAAGAGCTGAGGAATTTTTCTCGTAGTGGGGTATTTCATAGTAGATGCCTCAAGCAGTTCAGAGTGCTAAGAATACAAGGTGCAACAGTAGCTCTTAATACTTTGTTTTCTGCTGCTAGAATAGCAGTATTGTGCATGGCCATCTGACATCTCTTGACCAACTTATCCAGAGCTCGAGTAGTCAAGCAGGGTGGACTCTGTGTACGATGCTTGAGGTATTTCTTGATCTTCTCACCCTGAAACTCCAGTTGTCATACATTTTGAGGTGTGGCTATAGCCTAGGAGACTTGGGAGCTATGAGAAGTCCCTAGAGGGGTTGGTGTATCCATATGAGTGCTGAGCTGTCGTACATTTTAAGGTGTGGCTGTAGCCTAGGAGACTTGGGAGCTATGAGAAGTCTCTGGAGGGGTTGGTGTATCTATATGAGTGCTGAGCTGGGCAAGAACTTGCTCTGGATCATATAGAACCAGTCCTATAGCTTTGAAGCCACTCTGAATGTTCTTTTCACTTAGAGCTACTGGGCAAATAGAAGAATAGATAGTCAAGAACTCATCTTTATCAATATGGTTGATCTCAAGTGTCATTTGCTTCTCTACCTCTTTCTTGTATACTTGCTTCAAAGAAGAATAATAGCCCATATCCAATGGCTGTAGAAGATGGGAAGAATGACTTGGTATATAGAGAGGAATGATCAGGTTCTCTACGCAGAACCTATTAAACTCAGGTCTATTATGATTGCTATATCTATCCAGAATCAAAAGTCGATATCAGCCAATTGTACGAGTCTGAGTATGTTTGTTGAATATCTCTTTAAGCCAGATCATTCTCAGCTTCTCATTTGTCCATCCAGATTCACTGGTTTCAACCTTCCAGGTTTCTAGCAGTCCATTTTCATACCGGGAAGCCTGGTGCCACTTCCCCTTGAGGATGACCATTAGTGGTAATGACCAACCAGTTGCATTTACTTCTTCAATAATTGTGACTCATTCAGTATTCTCAGGCTGTACAAACTTTAGATAGAGAGACCTTTCAGACCTAGTAATAACCTTGGCTGTCCCAATAACCCCCATCTGAAAGCCAGTCTCATCAAAGTTGTATATATCCTCCTGTATAATCCCATACTTCTGAATGATGTTTCGTACAAGCTCAAACTACCTCGAATGATATTAGGATCTTCTTATAGCGCTCGTTGATAGTCGTACGATCGGGAGTATCGTGTCTCTATCTCAGAGTGGAGGTTGATGAATCGATTCATCTACCATTTACCAACAGTAGGTAGATTTGCAGAGACATCATGGTTGGCAGGAAGAAGATTGGTTATTTCTCGTACAGTTCTCACCTGAAGAGGCTGGCCACGTTCATCTATAGATAATATCCATTGGACAAAAACTAACTCCTTTGTAGAGGTCAGTTTTCGATTTCTAAGTTAGGAATTTTCTTGTGTCATATGACCTTTCAATCGGTTTTGTAAATTATATAAAGCTGGGAAGAGTGTCAAAGCCTTTTTTCAGGATTATTGTGCCAGTAAAGATCTTTTTTAAGAGATTCATGTACTTCTATATAGATTAGAATGCTGAAAAAGACTTTTATTTCCACTGTATTTATATCTTTCTATGAGCAGGTGTAAGGATTGGTATTGTAGATCTTCAGCAACTTTGCTCGTGCATATATATTCATAGAATCCGTGATTTTATCGAATATTTCCTCACTGAAAAAGAGAAATAACAATATATATAGGCTATCAGGATATACCTTATTCGGGATATACAGCTTGAGCTGTCGAAATATAGTTTGAAATGGTATATATTGTGATTAGATCACTTCTAGAGAGGAGAGCTCAATTATGATTTCTTCAAACTTCTACTTCTATTTCACTGTAGTTTTAGGTTTATTTGAGATTACTAATAAAAAGATTAATAAGAATAATCATCGAAAAATTCAGAAAATTAGAAATACCTTGATCTATAATGTGTAGAGATGGGGTTTTATAGATATTAGGTGTAGGTAGAATCCAAGAATCAAGGATAAGATGAAAGGATAAAGTGAAGAAACACGTCCAAGTATTAGATGCATTTTTCTATTGAGGTTGATAAGTAGAACATTAACATGTATGTGTATGTATGTCTCTTTAACACCGGAAGATCTTGGCCCATAAGGGGCACGTGATCTGAGCCAATTCTGACTATAGGGCAGGTAGAGTGGAATTACCTATCTAATGACTAAGATACACATGGAGCAAGTGAGATGCTGTATAACTACACCAGCAAGGCCTATAGGGATAGAGCCTTGTGACCGCAGCACTCGAAGAGCTCAAGTTTGAATAGAGGGATAGGTAAAAGGAGTAGAGGAAAGGATAGAGAGAGAGAGAGAGAGGATGTTCCTTGATTTGTCAGTACATATACGCTATGGTGACAGGTTCATCATGAGGCACCGCAGTTGCCTCCAGTGCTGCAGCAGCTTTAGCTTCCTGGTCAGCTTTCTCATTGCCTGCTATACCTGCATGGCCAGGAACCCATCTGACTATCACCTTGCCTCGAGTGGTATAGGGAAACCTCTCTCTGTGCTGCCAGATTTTCTTTACCTTTTAAAACTGAGTAAAGATTTACTGGCTAGAGGTGTTTATAGAGGAGCTTAGTAAGCGTGTAATCTCTAGATTGTCCAGGTATATATATGCATTGCTAGCATACTTGGCCTGTATAGAGCTATTGTAGTTGACTTTGGTAATTTTATTAGTATGGTGGGTCTTGAGTGGGGCGAATCATTCTAGTATCTGTCACCACCTTCTTAATTACTATAATATTACACAGTATATGAAATTAATATGACCTATCTTCATGAACATAGCAATCAACATGTTATTCCTACCCCTGAACTTAGCACCCCTCCCTCCCAGCAGGCAGCTGAGCAGAATACGATACACCTTAGTTGTGATGATCGAATCTGTGTTCTTACCCTCCGAGATGCTGGCTTTATCTACCAACAGATTACTAGCCAGCTTCAAATCACATATCGCCATGTTCAGTATACCTGCCAAAGCCAGCAAATGATACCTAAAAAGGCCCTAGGCAAACCACCAAAGCTCTCTGAGGAAGATGTTGAAGATATTATAGTATTCATCTCTTTCTCTAAGTGAAATCGCTACATACCTTTCTATAGACTCTGTCAAGAACTTGATCTACCTGTTAGATCATCTACCCTTGCTCACACATTAAAGAAAATAGATTATACACGTCATATCGCCCTTCGAAAACTGCCTTTATCTGATCAAAATAAGCATATATATCTTGCCTGGGCATTATAGTATGTGAACTAAACATCAGAGCAATAGAATTAGATTCTTTGGTCTGACGAGATATAGGTCACATCAGGCTCCCATAAATGAATCTACGTGACTAGGAAGGCTGGTGAAGAGCTAGAGGAGACATGTCTTCACACCTCTCATCCTAAAAGACACAGATGGATATTTTGGGGTTCATTTCATAGGTCATCTAAGGGATTATATCTATTTTGGGAGAAAAAATGGGGTACAATTAATGCAAAACGATATTCTAAGAGGGTGATTCCTATAATTGATGGATATCTTCACCTACTTAAGCAACAAAATATCTGGCTTCAGTTGATGCAAGATAGTGCCCCTAGCCATTCTAGTCAAGACACACTCAATGAACTTCAAGAGTACAGAATCTATCCAATTAGATGGCCAGCATTCTCCCCTGATCTGAATCTAATCGAGGTGATATAGAATTAGATAAAGGATTGAATCTAAGAGAAATATCCAGATGATCATCAACTATTATATAATGCTCTAAGAGAGATAATTCAAGCTGCCTAGGATGCCATCCCTGAGGGTTTCCTTAGGGATCTAATTGAATCTATGCAGGCTAGATGTCAAGCAGTGATTAACTCAGATAGAGGTCATACAAAATACTAGGTAATTATTAGATAATGGTAGAATCAATATGATTCGTTCGTTGCAAGACCCACCATACTAACAAAATTACCGGGGTCAACCACAGTAGTAATTGCTCTTAATCTATCAAGTGTAGCTGTAATCTCTGCATCAAGTACCTCAACTTTAGGCAATGGGAGATTTCCTGTCACTACCACTAGATGGTTTCTGCTCTAGCGTATAGCCTAGCCTGCACCAGCCACATATTGAGGGTGGACTAGCTGAGAGCCATCTGTCAATACCACTAAGTCTAAGGGGTTTCACTTCTGAAGCTAGGTCTTGAAGTCCTTAGCTGCTTGTTCTTTGCTGCAGGTAGCTGGAAAGCTAATCTATGAGTCATCTTTTCTTACTATGCACACCCAGGGAGAAGAAGAGGCTAAAAGGTTGTACGACTCTACGGCTCTCGAGCAGCGCCTTACCAGCGGATACCAGCTGTCTAATCTCTTGATCCGAATGGCAAAAACTGCACATCTGTGGTCCAAGACAAGCTTCATGTGTAGGATCCCTATCTTACGGTGAAGCGCTGGGATGAGTGTGCTTTTGTATATTGGCAGTACCTCTTTTAGAGTATTCCATAGTACTAGGTCTAATTGGTTGACATGGCTGGCTACTTGATTAGAGACTTCCTTGTCTCTTTCAGTCTGCGAGGAGCTAGGCCATTACACAGCACTGTGAGCACATAGGCTTGTACTACTTACTTTAGCAGCTGGACAAGAGCACTCCTAACAGTGTTGCTCAGCTCCCGAATACCATCAGCCACATATCTTGCCTTAGCTGCTATAGTTTCTACGTGTTTCCTGAAACTCAATTTTCAATCTAGCTAAATTCTCAGATATCGTATAAAGCTGTCCAATGGAAAGGCTGCTATTGAGTAGGTTTGTCGCCCGGTCTCTAGCAATATTGGGTGATTAGTATTATTTTTCCATCAACTGAAGCGTACAAGCTCGGTTTTGGCTATGTCGAATGTGAGCCCTTTACTGTCTGCCCAGATGTGCAGTATAAGGGGCACGATTATTTATGACTGTAAAGTCTGGTTTAAATACGATAGAATTACTAAACTACTCCTATGCGAAGTGAGCTATTTACATGACTTCAGCTAGGTATGAATGTAGAATCTGGTTTGAACATGATGGAATTACTAAAGAGAGGAAAAACTACTCCTATGCGAAGTAGGCTATTTACATGACTTCGGCTAGGGCTATAACCCTAGGCTCTATGTACTGCTTGCAAAGGTGAAAGCTGCAACATAGCAAAGACTGTGAGAGCTGCATGCGACAGCTTACTGTAGCTGGAGCTAAGGAAGAGGTCTATCTTCTCACAATACCCCCCTCCTCCTCTCCACAACGCAAAGCCTCTCGAATGTCTAAGGCAGCAGTATTCTCCAAGTTCTCTCACGGCTCCTAGGTTGGGTAAAGATAACCTCGCCACTTGACCTTATACTGTGTCTTCCCTCTACAGATACATTCTGTGAGGATGTATTCTACTTCCCACTCCTCATCTCCTTATTCACTAATAATTAGGGTTCATCAATAATTGGGGAGGGTTGACAGTCGGATTATCGCTGTAAAGGAAAGGGGTCAAAATTGGCCAGGTGAAGCAACCATGTGTAAAAGATATTGTAGATACTAGGTGGCATATCCAGTCTATACACGTGTAAACCCACCTGCTCCAGGACTGTGAACTGAGCCTAATGGGCATCCAGCTTTTTACTAGGACAGTTGGTGTGAATATTGCGTAGGCTAAGCCAGACCTTGTCACCAGGTTTGTACACAGGTGTAGGAGTGTAATGGGCATTTGTGTAATACTCATAGTTCTCTTGCTCGGCAGCCATCAAAGCTTGCGCCTATTCTAATACTTGAAGAAGACAGTTGACAATGTGTTTTTCTTGTGCCTTAGGACTATTCTGGCCAGGGTAGCCAGGGGCCATAACTGTGCTACTGCTATCTCCAAAGAGCTACAGTGTATTAGACAGTGCTACGGCTATCTTCAAAGAGCTCCAGTAAATTAACTTCCTATGATTATATGAGAAAAAATGAGCTCAGACCAGTAATGTTTACAGAGCGAGTAGCAATATGCAATGTGACTATGGGTAACAAGAAGTACCAATTGTCTTAGGCATAAGTCGTGAAATGGCGAATGTAAGCCTCCACTATCACGTTGAGCCTTTCAGTACCTCTGTCAGTTTCAGGGTGCCACACAGTTGATAGGCGATGTTGTACGCTAACAAGGAGGCGTATCACTTTCCATAAGCTGCTAACCCAAATAGAGCTATAGTCTGAGATGATGCTGTGAGGGAAACCATGGTGTGGCACATAGTGTCTGATGAATTTCTTTGCTATAGTTTCAGCATCCAGGTTTCTTAGTCCTGCTAATACACACCCTTTTCCAAGATGATCTGTAATGACCATAATATATCAGTGGCCCTGTGAGAGGAGAAGCTTCTCGATAAAGTCAATAGAGATGTCAGACCATACGCGATCAGGAACTGCGAGTGGTTTGAGTAGACCATACTTCTTCTGATGCCAGGTGTTATTCGCTTGATAGCCATAACAGTTCCTGCAGAACTGACGAACATTCATTATAACTTCAAGTCAGTAAAACTGTCATGCAACCAACTGGTATATAAGCTCACGCCCAGGGTGTCCATTGATAGGTGAGTCTTGAATAGCTTGTAAAAGTCTGGTTCATAATGGCTCAGAATTGGGGACCCATTTTCAGTCACGGAAAAGGAGTTGTTCTTATATATTAACCGCACACTCAGAAATAGAGACCTTTAGCTCCAAATCTGGGGGAAACTTAGCTTTACCATCTTTGACGGCTTGTATAGTAGCCTGCTATTGGGGGTCGTTCAGTTCTGCGATCTTCTAAAGAGTCTCAAGTTCTTACTATTCACTAGGGTCTAGGGTGACATTAGCCGTAGCGGGTTTCACATACAGAGGTAGAGTAGCTACACATAGATAATTCACATAGGCTGCACATCGACTATTGACGAACACCTCCAACTTTAGCAAACAGGCTTCTTGATGAACCAATCAGTCATCGGCGTCCTGGGGCATATCCTATTCACGGTGTGAGAGCATGTCTGGCAGTGTACCCTCGTGGCCCAGTCTGTACTTAATACGGAAATTGAACTGGCTCAGGAACTCTTATCAATGGATCTGATATTCATTGAGCTTCTTAGTTGTGGTGAAGTAGGTCAGATCTTTATGATATGTAAGCACCAAGAAGTCATGCACACTCTTGAGTTCAGACTTCCATTCACGACAGCACTTGACAATAGCAAGGAACTCCTTGTCATGGATCTCGTAGTTATATTCTGCAGGCAAGTTCTTCTGCAAGAAGTAGGCGCAGGGGTGTAGCACACCTTCAGGACTGTACTGCATTAGTAATCTATCTACAACATAACCAGAAGAGTCTGTTTTCACAACAGTTACCAAATCCGAGTTAAATTGGTAAAGGATAGGGGCCGACACAAACATCCATTTCAGCTTCTCGAAGGCGTTATTCGCTGACACGCTCTAGATAAACTTAGTGCCCTTACGAGTGAGAGCGACCAAGGAGGCAACAATTTCTGAAAACATTTTGATAAACCTCTGGTAGAAGTTCTTAAAGCCTAAGAAAGTTCACACTCCTTTCACAGATGAGGGGGCAGCCTAGTTAACGATGGCTTTCATCTTTACTAGGTCCATTCACACACTTTTTCCAACCTTGATGATGAATCTGAGGTACTTAGTGGACTTGACCTCAAATTCACACTTGTCAATATCCGCTTACAGCCTGGCTTACTGCAGTTTGAGAAGGACCTTCTCAACATGCTGGTGATATCTGCGAAGAGAACTAGTGGTAAAAATGAGGATGTTATCAATATAAATGGAGACAAATTCGTTGAGGTATTCTTGCAAAGTCCAGTTAATGAACTTTTGGAACTTGCTGGGTGTTATGCCGTAAAAGCACCTCAACCCTCGATGGCTAAACTGAACGTCACCTGACAACTGCGGCCAAGTATGCGGCTTCCCTGCAGAATCCCTGCAGAAGGCTGTACCGCATGACAACCATGTAGGGCCACGTCAGCTCTGACAGTAAGCCGGGGGAATAAATAGGGAC